>JAWZYV010017356.1:0-33014 GCA_038373885.1 Cheiracanthium punctorium
CAACTGATGAATCGAAATTTCGAAGACCAGCAACACAGATTATCCTCAGAGTACTGTAGCTATATTATTGCAAGGGTTTGAAATCGTTAACTTTTAAAAAGTGACCAATTTGAAACGAAATCAAAGCCTTCGTTTATTTCTTCACAAAAGTACTGTCTTTAGTTAAAAAAAAAAAAAAAAAAAAAAAACGAAACAAATTAATTTGCTAAAACTGAAAGAAATGTTACTTTTCTACGGGTAAATAATCGTCATAACCCTTTTCGCCATACATATGTTGCTCTTCTTTAACACATTAAATACATATAATGATGCATATCTGCATAGTTATATGTATTTAAGGCTATGCATCGTATGTTTAAAACACGTTCACTGCCGGATTAGAGTACAAGCCGAATTTCCTTTGTCAATTTCACATAAAATATAGATTTATGATAATATAGATTTAGTAATAAATGATTCATGTCGTGAATAATAAAAATTTCACATACTTCTTTTGAATTGCGTGTTTTCCGAGAAAATAATTAGTTATTCACAAAGCAGACATAGGAAACTTAGCTTACACTTGTGGCTATCGCTTGATACGCAGCTTACGTGTTTAAAATTCATGCATTTAAGACTTAATCCTAGGTAGTGTATTAATCATAAAAGAAATCAGACATAAATCACTCATTAGTAGGGAAATTATCCCATGCACAATCTATATAAATAAAATTAGACTTTTGTCTGTACATTTCTTGGAAATCAAAAATTTTGCGATTTCTATCCGTTTCAAGCACCCGGGAATCCGATGCGACCCTCAAAAAAAAGTTTGTCTGTCTGTCATTCTGTCATTCTGTCCGTGACGCTTTTTTTGTTTAAGCATCACGTAAAAACGACTGAAGCGAATGATATGAAATTGGGTGTCATGATAGGTGGTCACTCAACTTAAAACATAGGCTTCGAATTTTTAAAAAATCTTGATTAGATTTTCAGATTTTGCGAAAATCGTTTCAAACTGCGTACATTTGTGTTCAAGCATCACGCAAAAACGACAGAAGCGAATGATATGAAATTGGGTGTCATGATAGGTGGTCACTCAACTTAAAACATAGGCGTCCAATTTTTAAAAAATCTTGATTGAATTTTGAGATTTTGCGAAAATCCTTTCAAACTGCGTAAATTTGTGTTCAAGCATCACGTAAAAACGACTGAAGCGAATGATATGAAATTGGGTGTCGTGATAGGTGGTCACTCAACTTAAAACATAGACGTCCAATTTTTAAAAAATCCTGATTGGATTTTGAGATTTTGCGAAAATCCTTTCAAACTGCGTAAATTTGTGTTCATGCATCACGTAAAAACGACTGAAGCGAATGATATGAAATTGGGTGTCATGATAGGTGGTCACTCAACGTAAAACATAGGTGTCGAATTAAAAAAAAATCTTGACTAGATTTTGAGATTTTGCGAAAATCATTTCAAACTGCGTAAATTTGTGTTCGCACATCACGTAATAACTGCAAAGGTGAAAAAATGATATTTGGTGAAATGATAGGTGGTCACTCACCTTAAACTATAAGCATCTAATTAAAAAAAATTGATCAGATTTCGAGATTTTGCGAAAATCGTTTAAAACTGAGTGAATCTTTGTTCCCGCATTACTTAATAACGACTAAAGCGAATGATATGAAATTTGGTCACATGATATATGGTTGCTCAACATAAACTATAGGAGTCCAATTTTTTAAAACATTTTTATTAGATTTTGAGATTTTGTGAAAATTCTCTCAAAATACGTTCAATGATGATTCTTCAAACATCACGTAATAACGACTAATACGAATGATACGAAATTTAGTGATATGATAGGTAGTTGCTAATCTTAATTTATAGGCGTTGAATTTTAAAAATATTTTGCTTACATTTTGAGATTTTGCGAAAATCGTTTTAAAATGCTGAAAATTTGTTCCAGCATCACGAAATAAAGACTGCAGGGAATGAAACGAATTTGGCTGACAGGATAGGTTGTCACTCAACTTAAATTCTAGGCTTCAAATTTTTCAAAAATTTTGATTAAATTTTGAGATTTTGCGAAAATTATTTCAATATGCGTAAATATTCGTTCGCGCATCACATAATTACGACTAAATCGAATGAAATGATATTACTTAGTTACTCTCTAACCTGTAATATTTTAACAATAAATGAAAATTATAACTTCGCTTTCTTTACTTTGGCAACATACTCCATCCATTCTGTGTACTCCTACAATGCTGACGAAAGTTTTTGCTTTTTGGAAATTTTCATTCACTAACCCGTCGAGGACGGGTACTTCAGCTAGTGTTATATATTTATATTAAAACAAACAATACATGCTGGATCTCACACATATAGAAAATAAGTCACATTTGGAAAATTTATCTGTAGACTACTTTTGAGTGAAATACACTGTAAATACTTATCAGTGCTTACTTTTATAAATAAGGCTCACGAAATTGTTATAAATGGACCACACTTACAACTTTCTTTCCAGAAAACCTACCAGATGTGGGTCTGTCGAAAGCAGACTTGCCAGTGCAAAACTCCTGGGCGTGTCTTAAAGGTTAAGCCCTTATCGCAAGACAGCTGATCTTGACAAAACTCCTATTAGCGTCCCCCTAATGATCTCTTGAGAAGTGCATTCATTTAAATGCTTTAGTTTTGTCATTAGCATTCAAAGCACGCAGTTTTTTAGTTCATTGGTTTCGTGTTTCATAGTTTCAGGGCAGGGCTTCATGAGGCGAGACTGCACGGGAGGTGCTTGGCGTAAATGTTCTTGGTTCACTACAGCGTAGCCCATGCGGCCGCTAGTAGATTGTGCTGCAGCTAATCTTTTACTTCTTGAGTCTCAGCTGAGTGTTTCATTAGAGTACAATTTACAATTCCCTTGGTTTTACTAACATCGTCTCGTCGATAAATAAGAGAATATATTAATCAAAAATAAAATACTCTGTTTAAACATACATAGTACAGCTATAAATTTTCTGTAGAAAGTATTTATGTAAAAGCATATTACATGCCTTTAAACAGAAATATTGGGTTGTTCGGAAGGTCATTTCGTTTTAACTCAATTGTGTCCAGATATTTTTGCGGACTCTCTTCGATTTTTGCTAATACCATTAATAATAGATAAATTTCTGATGGCAACGTCATGAACAAGGGATGATTTATCATTATGTATGAATATTGAAATGTCAGCATCCTACTTGGTCATGTTAAAATATTTTGTGAAGTTGAGGTTCAATACTAGTGAATAAAGGCTAGGAAAAATAAATAACGTTTTCGGCTGATAGCGAAAATGCCGTCACAAAAAAGCGACACTAGCCATAAATGGTTTCAGAACATGAGGAACTGATATGTCGAGCTTTGAGGCGTTCCAAATGATCAAGAAGGGTCAAATTTCGATCAGTTGAATCTTTCATTTATCTCACACGTTGTTATTGGGCCAATTTTCATCTATGAATGCCTTATTGTGACTTCATCAGCTTCCATTGGCCTTCCAGAACGTAGTGCGTCTACCACATCAAAATTGCCGGAACAAAATTACGAAAACCAGTTTTGGCACTGGCGTTCTCTGAATACATCTTGTCCATACACATCGGATCATTTTTTACTTCCTTGACGCAGCTGGCTGTGCGGCACAGCCAGCTGCGTCAAAAAAAGGGTCTCTATGTCTGTGGCACGCGATGAACCTGTCGATCGTCCGCCATCTTGCTGGTAGTTAAGTCGAACGATGGCAACGGCTGCCCTTTTTTCAGCATTGAGCAATATATCCAGCTGTTCTCGCATTCTTCCATTTTTCAGCAGATGTCAGTGCTGTTAAAAAATAATCGTGAACAATTTTTTTGACGGGAAATGGACGTGCTGAAAAAGTAAAGGAATTCTCGTAGAGCTATGTCACCCGCAAACTATTTTTTATAGAAATCATATCTATTCTTCTTGACTGGCAACAGTCAAAACGTCAGAGTTTGGTGTTCCCAGAGCGGGAACACTGCGCGTTAAAGGTTAACAGGTAAGTGAAAACTGCGTTTTTGACCCCGCATTGCTATGCGATTTCTTATGTATATTATGTGGCCCCATCTCCCTTAAATTTTGTACCAATAGTTATGGGATTACCTTGTATATATCTGTAAAATCTTAATGTCAGATTGTATTCAAATTTGGAATGGGGTGATAAAAACAGAATAAAAAATCTTGAACGTGGGGGTTTGAATAAAAATATACTAAAATGTTTGAGATATGACCATGGTATGAAATATCTCAGTACGATGGCAAATACTTTTGTGGCCAGCTAGCGTTAAATTTATATTACTTTCAAATTGGAAAAAAGTAAAATCTTGCTTATGTGTTTTCTTATGTGTCTTAAAATATTCAAAAAGATTCTTTGGGGTTCCTTTTGAATAAAATTGAAAACATGTTAATAAAAAAAATCTGGAGTGACTCCACTCGACTTTCCGAAGACTTACGATTAAGATCATTACCAAGCATTTAAATAATTTTTAATCGATGAATAATTCAAACATATATACCAAATTGAAACTCAATCGAATGCACCATTTAAACGCTAGCGCACTTTCAAGACTTTCTCCCCATATGCTATAATGTAAAAGAAATCTTTGTCGTAGCCCTGCAGAAAACTATCTATATAAATAAAATTAGACTTTTGTCTGTACATTTCTTGGAATTCAAAAATTTTGCGATTTCTATCCGTTTCAAGCACCCGGGAATCCGATGCGACCCTCAAAAAAAAGTTTGTCTGTCTGTCATTCTGTCCTTCTGCCGTTCTGTCATTCTGTCCGTGATGCTTTTTCTGTTTAAGCATCACGTAAAAAAACGGCTGAAGCGAATGATATGAAATTTGGTGTCATGAATAGGTGGTCACTCAACTTTAAAACATAGGCGTGGAATTTTTAAAAAAATCTTGATTGGATTTTGAGATTTTGCGAAAATCCTGTCAAACTGCGTAAATTTGTGTTCGCACATCACGTAATAACTGCAAAGGTGAATAAAATGAATATTTGGTGAAATGATAGGTGGTCACTCACCTTAAACTATAAGCATCTAATTTAAAAAATCGATCCGATTCGAGATTTTGCAAAAATCGTTTAAAAACTGAGTGAATCTTTGTTCCCGCATTACGTAATAACGACTAAAGCGAATGATATGAAATTGGGTCACAGGATAGATGGTTGCTCAACATAAACTATAGGTATCCAATTTTTTAAACATTTTCATTAGATTTTGAGAAAATTCTCTCAAAATACGTAAATTTGTGTTCGCACATCACGTAATAACTGCAAAGGTGAAAAAAATGATATTTGGTGAAATGATAGGTGGTCACTCACCTTTAAACTATAAGCATCTAATTTTAAAAAATCGATCCGATTTCGAGATTTTGCAAAAATCGTTTAAAACTGAGTGAATCTTTGTTCCCGCATTACGTAATAACGACTAAAGCGAATGATATGAAATTGGGTCACAGGATAGATGGTTGCTCAACATAAACTATAGGTATCCAATTTTTTAAACATTTTCATTAGATTTTGAGAAAATTCTCTCAAAATACGTTTATATTTCTTCAAACATCACGTAATAACAACTAATACGAATGATACGAAATTGAGTGTATATGATAGGTAGTTGCTAATCTTAATTTATAGGCGTTGAATTTTTAAAATATTTTGATTACATTTGGAAATTTTGCGAAAATCGTTTTAAAATGCTGAAAATTTGTTCCAGCATCACTAAATAAAGACTGCAGGGAATGAAACGAAATTGGGTGACATGATAGGTTGTCACTCAACTTAAATTCTAGGCTTCCAATTTTTCAAAGATGTTGATTAGATTTTGAGATTTTGCGAAAATTATTTCTATATTCGTAAATATTCGTTCGCGCCATCACATAATTACGACTAAAGCGAATGAAATGATATTACTTAGTGACTCTCTTAACCTGTAATATTTTAACATATACATTAAAAAGTTATAACTTCGCTTTCTTTACTTTGGCAACATACTCCATCCATTCTGTGTACTCCTACAATGCTGACGAAAGTTCTTGCTTTTTGGAAATTTGCATTCACTAACCCGTCAAGGACGGGTACTTCAGCTAGTGTCCTATATACACCAAAATCAATACCGGGCTTACGATGGTGGTTTATAAAACATACATTCCCAATTTGAGCTCAATGGAATGATCCGTTTAGGAGCTATGGTGCACACACACACACACACACACACACACACACACACACACATCTCGTGAAAACAGCATAAATGAATTCAGAAGACCTCAAAACGTGTCAATACATCAAAATCTCGAAGTCGAATTATTTCATGATTACAATACTTTCCTTACATGGTACATGTTCGGAAAGTAAAAATATCTTTATTCATTGACATTTCTTATTCCCGCCCCCTCCTCTTCCCCGTAAAGAAAAGCTGACTTATTTGTTCATATTTAGGAAGATGGGACTTTAACCATGCTTATCCCTATTCATAGACATGTTTGCGTTTTGTATGTAGAATAATTTTGAAATTCATAGCAGGTGTATTTATTATTGAAGGCATTTATGCCTTCAATACAGACAGATAATTTACTTTTTTTATCAATTCGAAACAGATTTACCCCTTTACGGAACGTCAAAATTATGTCTTCTAAGCCTTAAAACTTTAAAATGAAACTAAGGACAAAAAATTATTTAAATATACAAACTTGAAAAAATATGCGTCATTAAAATGTTCTATAAACAGTGGTTCCCAACATTTCCTCCCTTCTAAAATCTGTAGGATTTGAATCGGTGAGTGGAGAAACCACTTCAGTCACAAAAATGCGAAAAATAGTTTTCGATGAAAATAAGCTTAGAAAGGCAAGAACAACGTTAGTCTGATGAGTAGACCGCGGATTATATGCACTTAAAAAGGGACAAAATATGCATCAAAAAATGTAAAAAAATGCACTAAAAATCTAAAAATATGCACTAAAAATCTAAAAATATGCACCAAATAACTGAAAAAATATTCACATATTAACAGAAAATAAAAGCGTATTTACTTGTAAAAGTATTTTCTATCACTTACCTTGCGCAATTATGACACATTTTTTTTTTTCTCTTTGAAACTTTAAAACATCATGAAAGACAGAATGAGAAATTTTTATTCACAATCTTAGTGATACTAAATATGAATTAAAATTGCTTTCAGTAATTTTTGTTGCAATACACAGCTAACAAAGTGTTTTTCTAAATTTTCAATAGTAAGGCTTTATCTTTTATCATCTAAAATTATATTATATGCTGAAAATGTCTTTCAACATAAACGAATTTCACTGGACAGTACTTATAATATTTCGCTTTAGATGGTTCTACTTTTTCCGGTAATTCACTCCCCTCACCATTAATAAAATTATTTATTTTATTCAGTGCCAAAAATCCTTATATATATTATATATATATATATATATTTTTTTTTTTTAAATAAAATTCAGTTTCTCACTGATTTTTTCTCCCAATGACTCTTGAATCTTACCAACGAATTCCTGTACTTTTACAACTTGACTCAGCAGCAGATTTTGATATTCTAATTTTGTGATGTCTGATGTTAAAAAGAAAAAATGTGTTTTGATTATCGATAGATGTTTTCGGATGGACATATCGCTAAGCATTTCTTCCGCAATGAAAAAAGAAGAAGAATCGACGCTGTCCAAAGCATTAACTACATCTTTTATGGAGTTAGGTCTTGTCCATGATCCTAAACCCAGTTCTTCATCAGGGATGATTGCTTTCATTCTAGCCATTTCTGAACTTTTAATATATAGGCTGACTTAAGGGGGTCCGGGGCACAAAATTTTATTTTTTTTTATTATTTATAGCTACTTTATAATGATTTTTTTTTTCTGAAATATATAACTATGTCAAGATACCTTTTCCATATAAAAAACTCTTGAAAAGATTGAAATTTAATTTTTTTATAAAAAATTAAAAAGTTTTAAAATTTAAACATATTATTATTTTTTGATATAACTGCAGAACACAATAGCTCGATTTGCATATTTCTTTCACTTTTGGACACAGAAAAGATGGCATTTTAATTTGTCTTCGGGATTTTTTAAAATATTGTTTATATATTTTTAATAAATATAAAAGTTAAAAAATCACTCTTTTTAAAGAGTTTTTTAGCTCTAGGGCATGAATTTTCAAACCTTTTGTCCAAAATCAAAATTCCTGAAGACAAATTATTAAAAATATAATAGAGAAAGTCTGTACAAAATTTCATACATGTACTATATAAGGAACTTGAGATATATCCTTTTAAAGTTGAGGAATCGCAAAAAAACTGATTCCGAGATAAATGGACTTAAAGATTTAGGTATACGTAAAAGCTAAGATTTCCACAAATTCTTACTCAATACATTTCGTCTTCATTTATTATTGTAAATTATCAAATATAATGCAAAAAGCACTTTAATAAAAACCAAAATAATTAAAAAAAAATTAAATTAAGCATTTCTCTTTCCTAATGCTGTAGCTGCTTGAACAGCTCTTCTGTTGATACTAAATGGAGATTTAGTTGTCTTCGTTGACAGACGTTGTGACGAGAACGTAATAAATTGAAAGTCACAGTTATTGCAGGATAAAACCAATTCATGTGCCAAGCCATATTTTTTTCCCAAGCATAAATTCAGACTTGAACTTTTACATTTTTCACAACAGCAATTTTGAAGGATATTTTGCAACACTCCCAGACTTAAAATAATGTTGCATGAAAACAAGGAAGCATCAAATTGAGATGGCTCATCACTTTGAACTGCAGGCACACTTATATTATTTTTAAGTTCTTGTGTTCGGCAGAAATCACTTTTACCAGGATCAGAAGTAGTTGATAACACTTTTTGACGCTTAGCTTTCATCAAGTTCGACTTTTTAGCAGTCGATTTCCTTTTTCGTCCCATTGTTATCGTAGATATGAATGTTTATTCAAAACACAAGTTCAAACCGAAACATTAAATTATTAACAATTTGTAAACTATTTACACTAACAAACTTTTGTAAAATAAACAGAAAATTTAACAACATTCACCAACAACTAACTCAACACAAGAACCTAACAATGCAAAATAAATAAGGCTGTTAGACAGATAATACAGCACTGTGGAACCGCTAAAACAAGCATGGATCGCTAGAAATATCTAATAAACAAATATCCACTCATTTCACTTCGAAGAAAGTAGAAGAAGAAAAGATATAGTAAAAATAGAGCGATCATAACGGTTTGTTTACATACTGCCACCCGGAGAGGGCCCTTTAATTCCAGACAGGTGGCGTGATAAGCACAGCTGTTGCAACGTAAAAGTTGTTATATCTACAGATGTAATCATCGTAGAAACAAGCGGTTTGCAGTATTTGATTCTAAACATTCTGTAGTATTTTTTAAAGCAAAAAAAAATAAAAATGTGTTTTTTTCGAGATTTTTGTGTCCCGGACCCCCTTAATTTAAATTGTTGCAAATACACACGAAAAAAATTGAAAGCGTACATGCTATTTTGCTAGGAACCTGAGGTTGTATAAATTTTTCAAAATGTGGGACTTAAAGAGTTCAAGAAAAAAAATACCGAAGGGAAGGTAAAAAAAGTTACAAATTCAAAGCTAAAGAGATTGAAATATGCATCCAACAGAGAAAATGCGTCATTTCATGCAAAATCATCAAAAACACCTGAAATATGCAATTGCATATGCAAATATGCGATTGCATATAATCCGCGGTCTGCTGATCAGTATTTTCGTAGATACGGGGCTTCTTTTTCGAACAATGGGCGACAATGATCAATGGTCGACACACGTCAATGAATCAATCGTCGAGAATGATCTATTTCAAAACTATTATTGGCCACATGACCTTCCCTAGGGTGGGTTTTCTAAAAAATAGTTATTCCAGCTTCAATGTTAGATTTTCATCTCCATCATTTTCTGCAAGCAAAGCACTTTTTTTTTTCCTAAATTCATGCTCTTGACTTTTGTATACCATAAATATGGTTAGAAAATAAATGGTGATTTGATTTGCTTTGATTTTATTTGAATGATTACCTTTTTCCAAGTTTTCAGCTGACTAAAAACCAGTTGAGTGCAGAAACAGCATAAGTCCGAATCCAATTTTAAATTTTCCTGAGCCTAATGGATGTCGAAATTAGGTAATATTTGCATGACAGAAACATAAATGCATGTTGTGACAGAGGGAAAAAAGTTTAAATATTTGAAAATTTGGAGGAGTTATGAAGTTTTTTCTCTCTCCTGAAAAATTTCCTTTTTGTGACTAAGGTGGTATCTGCATTCACCGATTCAATTTGGCAAACCCTTTGTGTAATCGTTGTACTCGTATACTAGAATACTGTTTTCGCGAACCCCTTTGCACACCATCAAAACCCCTGAGGGTTCACGAACTATGCCGTTTGGAAACCTGTGCTCTACATAAATGAGATGATAGTAGAACGCGTCTACTATCTATAGGCTAGACTTCTACACGTTGCAAATCCCTGTGTGATCCCTCGCAAACCACCTGTCTGGAAACGATATTCTGGAAGTAGTATCTTTCGAATGTCCAAATTAAGTTCTATGACAACACAAAGAAATACACGATCTTCAAAATTTAAACCCTGTAGTACATTTTTCAAGTACATTTTTCAAGAAAACTCAAAATAAAATAAAATATGTTTACTGCTGAAAGTTCTCCTCACCCCCCCCCCCCAACCCCAAGTTCATTTTGTGTAATAATAAAATCATATTTAAAAATATCACACATGAAAACATACACGTATTTTTAGTTTATTTCAATAATGTGGTTCCTAAAATACGTTTCGATTAAATTTTGCAGTAGTTTTCATACTAGCTGATTGATGCATTTAAAATAAAGGCTTAAGAAATCATACATCTAACGAGGCTAAAAGAATTGTAAGGAATCAAATTTGTATGCAAAGAGCTAAATATATATATTACGTATCATTATAAAATAACACTAAAGCTGCAAAGCTTCTTGAGTAAGCATTTTTATTATACAATTAATGAAAATGCACATAAAAATGTATAATATAACATTATGTAGAATGTATAAATAAAATGTTGATATGAAGTCCACTTAACTACCACTTATAAAAGTTTGTAATACATACTTAAAAGTAGAATTATATTTTTCTAGTGTTTCATTAACCCATTAACGCTCAGCGATCTATTTTTAGACTGCCGCAAAAATATTCGCAAAATATTAGTAATCGCAAATTATTTAAACTGTAATTTATTTTCCTATTTTATTTTCTGAAGTAATAAATCTGATTTCCACAAAATAATCAAGGATAACAAAGTAAAATGAGTCATAAAATGTTCACTTTCACTGTTTTATTCATATTTTTATAAAAATGATTACATCCTTCATGCCACACAAATTTCGGAAATTTATTTATCACTTCTGACATCAACATAAATCGGAGAATTTGATGAAAAAAGTCTGTCACTAATAGGTTCTTTAAATAAATAAACATTTTAGTCAAAGAGGAGGAATTATCCCTCAAGCTTTAATGTAAGCTACAATACTAAAGTATGCTATTTTGATTATTTTATGGACCATGATTACGCCGCACGTAGCATCTGAAGAGAGATGAATAGTGAGTAGGCGTCATAAACCTATCCCATTAAGTGCTATCTATCCAATTACGAAAAATTACTCTTAATGTACGCTTAGACAACTATACATTAGATATTTGAAAGTTAAATTAAAAAAAATAAAAATAGATAACACTTAAAACAATGAAAATGTTCACTGAGGACTAGTAAGAACATTAAATCATAAATATGGGTATAGCATACGGAGCTTTGTAAATTGTGGTAAAGACTTGAATTATTAATCTCACAAAAGCTGAAGTTTAAACTTAAAATCCAATTAATACCTAACTAGAAATAACACTTAAAGCTAATAAAACTGAAATAAAGCATTGCATTCTAAATGAATAAATAAAGCACATGCCTATATACCTAAGCTCATGTGGCAGAATCTTTTCAATAACTGAATGAATTTTTTAAATGAAATTAATTGATTCGCAAGAAATAAAAATATCGTTTTAAAAGTCTATAAGTAGCGCACAGCCCCCAGCTTTCTCTTCCCAGATGAATTACAAACCCACAATCCTCAAGAATTGAAATGAAACAAATTGAATCTTTTAAAAATGGCTATCAGGATTTCAAAATGAAAAGCCGGATTTTTTTTTTTTTCTTTCAGTGTCATCCATTTTGATTCCTCTTTATCTACTACATTCCACTTTGCATGTTTTAGTATACCTTTTTACGACTTTTTAATCGCCTGAAGATTGTGTGGATTGTTAGTTTTCATAATTTGGAAATCTAGTTATTGTTCTCTACAGTACATTTTATTTTATACCAGAAAAACGACAGTTTTTGCAACACCTTACGGTGTATAGGAAGCAGTTTTACTTCACTGTATGACAGGATTTTTTTTTTTCTTATGGCCGGGTCAGCGACCTACTGGAGGCTTGACCGCTGCGGTGGAAGGAGATGTTGGTCATTTCATTATGGGGACGTCTTGTAGGCAGACCAACATTGCCCCCCGATGAGTGGTTTCCTAATATTGTACCAATTCCAGATGAGAGAGCTGGCACCTGAAATCTGCACCCAAAGAGTTATCGTTTGAACATGGAGGGCATTGAAGCCACGAACAGATTTTACGTGCACCGGCTCCCATTAGCGTACTCGGCCCCTTAGCAGTCGAGAGAGGTGTATACCCTCCCAAGCGGTGGCCAAGCTGGTGCTGCTTCACTTTGTGTTCTTGCGGGAAGAGAGCTTAGCGACTAGGCTACTGTGAGACTGTATGAGAGGATTTAGTTGAAATAAATTAGTATTGGGAAAGACGATAGTCATGAAGGATAACTGTGCCGCACAGCCAGCTGTCGTCAAAAAAGGGTCTCTAGATCTGTGGCACGCAATGAACGTTTCGATCGTCCGCCATCTTGCTGGTAGTTAAGTCGAGCGATGGCAACGGCTGTCCTTTTTTTCAGCAATATATCCAGCTGTACTCGCATTCTTCCATTTTTTAGCAAATGTCAGTGCTGTTAAAAATAATGGTGACCATTTTTTTACGGAAATGACGTGCTAAAAAGTAAAGGATTCTCGTGGAGCTATGTCACTCGCAACTATTTTTATAGAAATCAAATCTATTCTTCGTGACTGGCAACAGTCAAATCGGACAGAGTTGGGTGTTCCCAGAGGCGGGAACACTGCGCGTTAAAGGTTTAAACCCAAGTCGCGCCTGTCGCAACTAGCCCTCCTTTGTTTTGTTTGTTTTATCCGAAACTTCACGTATATACGGTTTAAGAAACTCCTTCTAGAAAGACCACAACACCCGCCCCATTTCGGTCTAGAATCCCTCGTGTAAGGACAATCGACCTCTTTCTCAAAATCAAATCAAAAATCATTTATATTTTTGTCCCGAAAATCCGGTTCAGTTTTATGGAGTCTGCAGCTCATCTATCTCCTTTAGCAGGGATTTTTTCTCCCATTCGATTGCAAAAAAATCTTCTCCAACCAAAACTGGGACAGCATCCGCTGATTAGCTTTTAACTGCATTCTACGGCGAAAACCGCACACGGACCTAGCTGGCACGGAACATTAATGAGCAAAACCCTTAAAGGGGCGAAATTTTTGAAGCTTCTCCTTCTCCCTTTCTTTTATCAGTTCCCTCTCCTTTCTCTCTTCCTTGTTCTCCTGCTCTCTCTTTTTTTTTTTCCTTTTTTCACATCTCTTTATAAAATTTTTCCTTCTTTCTGCTCACCTCTAATTAGTTGCAAAAGCGATTTTAAAAGTGTAAGTTAAACAGAACTAGGGATTGGCACTTAGGATATTTTTAATTTCCCTTCCCTTTCCCCCGTATTAGCCATTAAAAGGGAACTTTTCGGTCGGAGCTTTTTGGTGCCTCGGGGATTTTTTAACCTTTTAGTTACGGGGAAGAAGGTTTTGAAGCCGAATGGATTTGCTTTTAAAAAAGAATTAAATCGCATTGTTGAAACGGCGGACTGGCGGCGTCTGCCATGTTTGTACACGATTTTGTTGGATTTAACCCTACTTCAGTGCATACTGCAGTCGAATGCCTGCACTCTCATTTTTTTGGTAATAAAAATAAAATTTTGTAGTTTTTGTCTAAAATGTGAATTTAACCCTTTAACGCGCAGTGTTCCCGCTCTGGGAACACCAAATTCTGACGTTTTGACTGTTGCCAGTCACGAAGAATAGATTTGATTTCTATAAAAATAGTGGCGGGTGACAGAGCTCCACGAGAATCCTTTACTTTTTAGGACGTCATTTCCCTGAAAAAAATTGTCACGAGTATTTCGAACAGCACTGATATCTGCTGAAGAATGGAAGAATGCGAGAACAGCCGGATAGATTGCCCAATGCTGAAAAAAGGGCAGCCGTTGCCATCGCTCGACTTAACTACCAGCAAGATGGCGGACGATCGAAACGTTTCATCGCGCGCCACAGATCCAGAGACTCTTTTTTGACGACAGCTGGCTGTGCCGCACAGCCAGCTGTCGTCAAAAAAGAGCTGTCGTCTGTACCATTTTTCAGCATTGGGAAAGGCTTGCGCCTCAAAGGGTTAAAATAAATATCCGACCACTATAGAAATATTTTAGTTTTTAAAATTGTGCAGCAGCATTATTTCATGAGCAAACACACGTGGTTTCATAGTGTGTGTATCCAGTTCCCCCGAGCAATAGGCCTGAGCTTGGGACCTTCACACTTCGGTCATGTACCATTTTCAATGTCTTATATCCACTCGGCCATTGTGAGGCTGGTCCAGGTCAGACTCTGTGTTCTTCCAAAGCAAAACATCACTCTTCCAGGCTTGGGGCGAATTCTGCTAGCGACGTGCATCTGACTTAGAATCTTTCTGTTCTCCGTTATGTCAGTTTGTCCACCAATGTCATTAGACAAAAATAATATCTGTAGTATAATCACCGACATAAAGAAGTCGCCAGTTTAGTAGCTACTTTCTTAATTTAGTTTCCAAAGAACATAATTTTGCACTTAATAAAAAAACCACATGTCGTTCAGCTTCATTTAAAAAGCGATAAATAAAATGGTAAATTAAAAAACTTCCTTCATTATGTAACAGATCATATAGTACGTTTCTTTTTATAGTACGATTAAAAAAATACAGGTTAGAATGTTTCATAGACGACCCATTGCAACTTTGAAGAGAAAGGAGAGTTGAGAAAAACCGAAATCTGATTTTTAAGTTAGTTCCCGCAGTAAAGTACAAGTAGCCAAAATCTTGAAAATAGTATAAAAATGACGTTTTTAATTCCAAAAAGTAGCCCAAGCCTCCTTATCTTTAAACTAGTAGCAAAAGTCGCCTTTTTAAGTCGCCGGTAGGCACCCTGTTATGTAGAAAAAATAAACTGCCGACTGATCAATATGAATATTAATCATATAGTAAATAACTCATCTGCCGTGTTCATATGCCACGCTGTATGGGAGCGTGCTTTTGAAATATTGGCTTCCTCTGTAAAAAAAAGTTTGTATCGGTGAGTGATTTTCATTTTTATTTATTTTTCATATTAAATAAATACTTGTTTAGATCCCCTGTTAAATCTTTTAATACACCGCGAAAAATGAAATTCGAAAAAAATATAAATAGCATTTGGAAAATTTTTCAAAGAAGTCAACTCCAAAAATATCTGAGAAACAAAAGAGAAAAGACAGCGACACAGAAATGAGTGACATCATGTATCAATATGACACATCAAATCTCCTCACATGTGTCATGTCACAGTGAATCTCCATTTTAACATTAAACTAAATTAGGATGTCTTAAACTGTGCTACACGAAAAAATATACTGTTGCTTTAGCCTCCATTTCACTGGTCTCAAATTTACACGCGATGTTACGCCAAGAAGTGCTCCATCTCCAGAAGTGCCGCTGAGAAAATTTGAAGAAACGCTAAACTAAATGATTTTGCATTAATGCGGTTTGTTAGGAAACAAACTCCTAAATTTTTGTTTACTCTGATGATGAGATCAATTTGGCAGGCAAGAAAATCCATGTTAATTTTTTGAAAAAGAAAAAAACGACTGTGTATGATATTTGTGGGCACATATAAAGCAGGCAGATATAGAGTTGACTTGGATGATGTTGAAACTATTTTAGCACCATTAGATAATGACAGTTTCACAAACCGAGGAGCATCTTCAGTTATTTTCCCGATAATATTGCAATATGCAATATAGAATAGAGTTGTTTATTGTATTAATTTAAGTTAAGAAATGAATATTAGGCTGGTGGGATATAGAGTTGTTTAGTTAAAATGTCGTATTAAACCCTTGGCGAATTCCATAAGGCCCAAGAATTGGGCTCTAATGAAAGAAAATTTATCTTGCAAATCAAGACTGTATGTCTTAATAATTAAACAATTACTTAAATTTGTCATTCAATAGTGGAAAACTGTTTCAGTTAACCATTATTTATTTTCTTTTTTTTTTTTTTTTCTAATCGTTGAAGGTAAACTATGTAAGTACCCCCATTTCACTGACGAGTCCTACCGATCTGCCTTTTGGCCTTGTTTCCTTACGAGCCTATTTTGTTTTTTAGTCTATAGGTATTGGTGAATTATTGACATTTACTATAAGTTAAGTAAATGTTGAGACATTTTAACCGGTAATTTCAAAAATGTCATGTCATCATTTTTGTTCCCAAGCACAAATCCAGTTTAATACATTCTTCACATCAGTGTTCATTAAATAAAAATATTCGCATATTTTGAAATGTGAACTCTAATTAGCACAACCTATCTTGAAAATCCATGAGCGTGTTGTACAGTTTTGAAGTCCAGTGTTATAGTGGTTAAAAGGTTAAACGATTGTGCTACCGTGGCAAATTTTCCGGGGATACATTCCCAGAATGGGCAAGCTTGATTCAGCCTTTTATCACTTGACTGGGTAGGTAAATTGAGGTCTAAGCTTACTTGGAGATTAACACTGAGGGTTTCCCGCCCTTATGACTACCTGGCCCAGTGCCGGCCCCAGTGGCGTGCGGGGCCCCAGGCGAAGCGCAAGCGCGGGGCCTCTTTTCTATCATGTCTTATGTAAGTTACAACTATCACTGCTAGTACATATTAGTTTTATTTCTCGGCTTTTTTCGGCATATATCGCAACCATCCACGAAGCTCAGTCTAATGTGATAGCAAAAAAATGGCCCACGAGCGGGGCCTCTTTAAGCGCGGGGCCTTAGGCGATTGCCTACATTCGAACCCCCCTTGGGCCGGCCCTGCCTGGCCGGGCATATGGTTCCGCACCCCATGGGTGTGAAGGCGTGGAATGGGCAGGTCAGTCTTTGACCCCACGTGCGTTGTTGCGCCAGTGTTTAGTTAGTTGTACACATGAAGCTCGGGAGGAGAAACATCGACTTGTTATCCAACTTGGACCAACTACGCAGTATGAGAATTGCCGACGAAACTGCGGCTACCATTGATTGCGCCATCTATTGACGGTAGCGGAAAACAACATCGCGCGAGCGCGCTTTCCGATTAATGCTTCTCTAATTGGGATTTATTCATTTATGCTGAAATTTCATGAAGTATACACTAACATTTGAATAAATAAATATGATAATTAATATGCATATATAATAATTTTGTTTCTAAATTACTTAGTTACAACGATGTAACATCAGTTTGATAATTTAATAAATTAATTAATAATTTAAATAAATTCTCTTTAAAACTGCATGCGAACGATATAATAGATCAGTTTTTGGCAAATATTTTTGGTAGCAATTCGCTAAAAATTAAAAAATATTCCCTGCCTTCTTTCAGGCTATAAATTCCTCTTATATACCCGCTCTTCCACATTATAATTTATTTATTTATTTATTTTTTTGTCTTTAGTCTTAAAGTTGGTTAGTTAAACCAAAAAACAAAAACAAATATGGAAAGAGAAAAACATTTAACGCCGTTTTTCAGCACCACCAGAGCCTGATTATAACCAACAAGGGCCCCAGGAATTGATGAATTTGGGGGGGGGGGGCATCTATGAAATTTGTTTTATTTTTCATAAAATTTTGATATAAAGAAGGATGTTTCAGAACAAGATTTGAAATTGGGGGGCCCTGGGCAAAGTCCCGATTTGCCCGTGCGATAATAAGGACCCGAGTACCACAAAAAATTACATAAAAATCAATGTCTTTTCAGTATCAGTATCATTTTTCAGTACTACAAAAAATTTCATAAAATGCATAAAGGAAAAAAAAATATTAATTCAGTAAATACACGCATATTCAGTGATTGACTCTTTTGTATCAGTTTTGCAAGCTTTCACATATCAGAAAAAATCTAATATTTCTTTAATTTTGAAAAATTTTGTATTTAAAAAAAAAAACAGACTTTGAATTGAAAATATATTTTTCTGTATAAGTTTTGCAGACTTATGCCAAAAATATCTATTCATTTGTGTATCTCTTATATATTATAAAATCCCCTCCCCCACCCTAATTAAATAAATAAACAGAAAAATATTATTCATAAAACTGTTATTATTTTTTTTTAAATGGACAATTTCAAAGTATTATACTGCTGTTTCAATTTGATTATTGGGCCAAATGCCAATTTTAAAGTGTTCATATTAGCATTATACTACTACTAACATGTACAAAAGGTTTTCTATTTACATAGTGTTACTTTATATGTTATACATTTATAAGGGGCCATGTTAAAGAAATATTATGGTGATGCTGTATTGATGCTGCTTGGAGCTTTAAATAACGTTGGATTTTCCTTCCCGAGCGATACATTTCTTTTTCTGGCTTCTGGATATCCACTGTCACATCCAGGTGCAAAGCAGTGACTCGCTCGACCCATATTCTATCAAAATAATTTATTTTATTAAAAAAATATAGTTCGTTCACAATCAAAACAACGCTAAATCCCTATTGAAGCGGTGCGCTGCGCCTCCTGCCGGTGAAAATGGATCCTGGTCCGTTTTCCCGCTTGATCGCCCATTCCCGATGACTCTCCTTAGAGCTTCATGGTTGTACAGTTTTTTACTGATTCCTGGAGAGTTGTGACAAGTGGTTTATGAAATGATCGATTCATTTCGTGACATACCTTTAGTAATGAAGAGAGTTACTTCATTTGTTAGTTTTTCTCACGATAGTTAACCGAACTACAACCATCAAGCTAGTGTGAACTGAAATTATTGCACGTATCCAACCCCTGGGGGGAAAAAAATCTGCTTTCCCTTAACGGTGTAGTTCAAAAAATCATGCGATTTTGGTACATAAGCACAAATAAACTAATTATGCCAGGCACTTCAAGATTTTGAAACTGCCTCTTTACAAGCTGTACGGCATACTGAAATAAACGATCAATCTGCATCAGTTTCAAAACTTTTGGAAAAAATTCTTAAAAATCGGAAATTTTCGGAAAACGTGTCACTCTGGAAAAAATCTTGCAAGTCCGATCCATGTTTAAGAATTTTTTTTGAAAATTTCACAAAAGCCACAGTTTTTTCGCTTATTGCAGTGTATAAAGCTGCTTAAGAAGAACCATCTGGAATTTTTTGGAGACCATGGTGCTATTAGTTTATTTCAATTGGTGTACCAAGACTAAAAACAGTTTTTTTTTTCTTCGACACTAGGGGCCAAAGCCCCTAGACTCGCTACGCTCGCATTTCGTATGAGGCATTCAGCCCCTTCGTAAAAAAAGATATAATTTCAACAAACAAAACCCAAAGGTTGGATCAGATAGAATGTTACCGAGATACACATTGCTTGGTTCTTGCATGTTGCTTGGAACATAAAAATTTAAACCTCGTACTATTTGTAATTCTGTGAAATCCATGGGACGCCTTGCGTATTAGCCAATTATGGAGAATTTTTATAATTTGGCGACTTGCGTATATGTATAGTTAATAATTAGCTCTAAGAAAACAGTAATTCATATGTTTTCGTTAATAAAAACTACGGAACAGGTAGGATAGTTTGCACCCATGGCGACATTTCATTATTTGGCGATTTACACATGCTCAAAACCTATAATTACTGTTCATTTAAGGTTCCCAGAAAACCGTTATCCATATTTTCATTTACATAATCGTTTGCAGATTGGCGTACTTAGCACCATGAATTATATCATCTCGTCGCGTTAGCAAATATCCAAAGTGTACTATAACGGCAGCCAAATATTTCTACTAAACGCCACCAAATATTTCTACTGGTAGCCAATAATCCAGCTGGACCGAACCGGATTTAAAATAATCTGCATTTTAATTATTTTTCATTTTCACGGTATTAGTTATTCTGTTTTGGAAAAACGAATAATCGCTCATTCTAAACTCCCGTTGTCTAAGCGAACTTAATATTTAAAAATTGTCAACTTCGTGTAACACATTTTGAGTTACTTATTTCATATAGTTTTTATTTTGGCGTAAAATGGGTGTATTTCTACTTCATGCTTGACAATTTCACGTGATACTACATACTTGGAAACGCTTTATTGCAAAGGAATAAATGATTTTATGCCAAATCTGGCAACCATTCTGTTTATTTTTTCAGTTTTTTATTAATATCTTCTAAAATAATTCGATTTTCGAAATTTAAGTCAGCTTCTCAGGTTCCTCGGAATTTTTCGAATCTGTGGGCACCTTAGTCGAAACTTACATCCCCACGGTTTAGGAGGAGATAGGCCAACAAGCTTTGACAGCGCCAGCGGACTGTCCTTTTTTTTAGAATAGAGAGATACACCCTTAAAAACTGAACTCTTTGCAGAGGGATAACTTCCGTAGTCCCTTTGAAGTGAGACGGCATTCAAGTCCATAAAAATGTTGAAACACAGTTGTATTTTCGTTACTGGGGTAATGAAAAAAGAATAATAAAATGTACGGAGCTTTTGTTAGGCTTCATCGTCTTTTTAAAGTGCAATAATAAGAGGACACCACAGAGAAATGCTTCTCAGAAAGGGGGGGGGGGCACCGAGGAAAGAGATTTTGGATTTTCGTTTAGCTCTTTACAATAATTTGATAGAATGAAAATATTCTGAATTTTTATTACTTTTATTTATTTGTATTTTATTTATTTTTTTATTTTATCACTATCTCGGCATTTAGCAGTGAAAACACAAGTGAGTTTCAATCGGTAGGAAGAGACTTATAGAGCTTTTTATGTAGGAAGAGGGATTCGAGCCTTTGCGTGCCACTTGAAAGGACTACTGGCATGTGCTTTAAAATTCATTTCAGTAATGAATTTTGCATTATTTCTTTTTTCTGGTGTCATTTCATTAGGTCATGAAGCGTCAATAAAATAATTTGCTCGTGCTTGTAACGTAGGGGGCTTCCAGATTGCTGAAATGGACCCAGTGAAAGGAAACATTTGGAAAAAATATGTAAATATATGTAATTTGAGTTTCCTTCATTAAAAGTATTTAAGCATTTTAAAAACTCAATATTCATAGAGGCCTCACCGTGGCCGACGGAATAAACCACTGAATATGGTAAACGGCTGAAGTGTGAAGGTACCGGGTTTGCGACTTTATATCAACCGCTGACGGCTGAAGTGTGAAAGTCTGGAGTTCTGGTTGGTTTTCTCTAGATGTAACGAGATTAGCGTGTTAACGTGTTAGAACCCCTTAAAATGATGTTAACGTGTTAAAACCCCTTAAAACATCGCTTCTCAACCTGTGGGGCGCGCAGAGCGTTTGCAGGGGGGGGGGGGCACGATAAAAACCAAAGAGCAAGTAGTGATGCATGTTTTTTAAAAAATCATCTTATTTATTCTCATTTTTACTCAAAAATATATCCATTTTCGCTTAAAATGTTCATTCAAACTTTACTCATAACATTATTTTGTAGAAAATTCGACGAAACACTCATTGTTAAAGATTAAAAAACTGAATCTATGCTGAAAAATGTGAGGGGGGCGGGGGCGACACCGTAAGTTAGCCTTTGTTGGGGGGCTGCGACGTTAAAAGGTTGAGAACCACTGACTTAAAAAGTACTCCAGCCAAAGCACTCACCATCCTATGCAGATTGCCCATGCGTGTAGCTTTGCCATAGCAGCGCGGACAAATAATATTCAGATAAGAAGTTTAACGAAATCTGTAAATTTTCACCCATAGCATTACGCTCTCAACACTGCCTATTGTTCTGTATTTTAACAGATGTATGTGAGGGGACAGGCGTGTATAAGATGTCAAAGTAGGTAAGACCACGAGCTCAGTATTTCTCCAAAGCATTCAGAAATAGCAGCTCCAGTCAAAGCCAGATCCTAAGACCCCAGCATTGGGTAATGAAGTCCACGACAAGTAATGTAATTTGAGATCGTTTTGCAACGAGCTCAGTATTTCTCCAAAGCATTCACAAATAGCAGCTCCAGTCAAAGCCAGTTCCTAAGACCCCAGCACTAGGATATGAAGCCCACACAAGTAATGTAATCTGAGATCGCTTTGCCTGTAGTGGGGACTCAAATATATTTCTTTAATCTGTGTTCGTAAATTCTGGACTTCACAGCGGAAGAAGTTACGCAATTATGGTATGAGTTATGATTTTTCTCCATAAAATATTTTGTAATTACAACTGCTTACGTTGAAAATCATATACCTTATAGTTTATTTACGATGAGTTTGGATACTGTTAAAACACAACTTTAAATCGAAAATGGCGATGTGTATCACCATGCGAGGACAAGGAGTTCGTCGATGGGCAGTAAGGGAGCAACGAAGATGGAATTTGGTACAAATCTTGGGTGTATGGTGCCAGTGATCCGGCTTTGATCATAATGAAACGAAAAGAAGGCCCTGGAAATGGGATAGTCGCTTTGTCATTTTCATTAACCCTTTGAGGTGCAACCCTTTCCCAATGCTGAAAAAAGGGCAGCCGTTGCCATCGCTCGACTTAATTACCAGCGAGATGGCGGACGATCGAAACGTTCATCGCGTGACACAGATCTAGAGACCCCTTTTTTGACGACAGCTGGCTGTGCCGCACAGCCAGCTGTCATTGAAAAAAAAAGGGGGGGGGAATCTATCCAGCATTTCTCGCATTCTTCCATTTTTCAGCAAATCTCAGTGCTGTTAAAAATAATCGTGACTATTTTTACCGGGAAATGACGTGCTAAGAAGTGAAGGATTCTGGTGGAGCTCTGTCACCCGCAACTATTTTTATAGAAATCCAATCTATTCTTCGTGACTGGCAACAATCAAAACGTCTGAGTTTGGTGTTCCCAGAGCGGGAACACTGCGCGTTAAAGGGTTAACTAACTAAATGAAATTGTTCCTCAGCATTTTTGAAAGTAAACCTTTATATCGTAATCTATTAGTCATCTTACCACAACGAAGAAACCCACGGAGTAAGATGATAAATACTTTTTTTTTTACTCTATAAGCAAGTTTCTTTTTTTTACTGAAAAAATTCAGTATATTTTTTTATTTTTATATTTAAATATTGTTATATTTAAATATTGTGCCACAAGGTAACTCAAATCGGTAAAAAATGAAAGTTCATTTGTTTATTTTCACATTAAAATAATTCCGGGAAGTTGGCCCACAGGTCCGGGGTTCGAAATCCGGGCTGGGCAAGGTTGACTCAGTCTTTCATCCCTTGAGTGGGTCGATGAAATGAGAACCAAGCTTGCTTGGGGTCAAACACTGGGGGCTTCGCGTCAGGCTGACCACCTGACCGAGGCATATGCATCCGCACCCCAGAGCCTATGGTCGCGAAGGCGCGGTTGGGCAGCGCAGGCCTTGGCCGCGCAAAGGGGCTGTTGCGCCAATGTTTGACTTTTGACATGAAAATTTGTGAACAGGAAAAATTAAAGGTGAATTTTGTTTCATTGTACCCCAACTTCCCCTGCTTAAGAAGCGAAGCCTTAATTCGGGGATCTTAATTAAAATAATTCGGGGAAGTTGGGGTATAATGAAACATGCTATCGAAAATCAATAGTATTTGTCATAGAAAGTTGATACTCACACACCTATGATACAAGTATATGTTCCAGTTACTGATGCGATTTGGGACAATTACAAAAGATTTAGTAAATTATTGGATTTTCACCATTGAAAGTAAATTTCGTTACTAAAAGTAATTTTGTTTTATCTCCATATATTTCCATATATATAATTATTTATTTTTAATAATATTGTGATCACTATGGCGCGGTTTTCATACTTTTAAAGTCAGAATTTAAAAAAATAAACATTAGTACTGAGTAAAAAAATTATTTAGTTTGTACCCTCAATTCGGGGTACAATGAAACACGTTTCATTGTACGCCGGGTGAATGAATTCACTTAAAGATGTTACTGTCAAATATTTAGATTGAGATCTCAATAAAACACATAAATTTAAAAAGGAATCGCTTTTAAATCGTACTCTATCTTCTTCAGACTCTGAAGATGGTGACAATCCAGATAGTCTTTCAACTAGCATTCAAAACGGTACAGATTATGAGCTATTCTCACAAAGCATGTATGATAAAAGTAAATCGCTCTAAATGATTATAATAAACTGAAATCAAACGAAAGGTGAATTTCTGTCCTTAAAACGACAAGCTTCAAAGTTGTACGTTCTTCGTAAATTTTGGAAAAACTCAAATTGTATCGAAACTACCACTTTCTGTACCTCCAGGTAGTACAGAAAGGGAAGCAGAATTGTTAATTTATGAGTTTGATTTAAGTAAATTCAATATAAGATGAAAAACTATAGACTAACCTTTTGTAAAATTATTATGTTTTTATCTCAAACTATAACAGTTTAATTAAAATCGATTTTTCCGTTTAAATTTCACATATATATATATATATATATATATAAATTAATGTTAATTATAAATGTACATAAAGCACATATGCTGAAATTTGAATTTTGACTCATAATATTCGAGTGTTTATGAAGTGTTATTAAGTGTTTCATTGTACTCCGAGTATACGGGGTATAATGAAACACTGTCGACCTTCACCTTTTGCAATTTTTTTAGTATGAAGATGCTATTTACAAACTCATAAAAATTAATTTAAAGGCGAAAAGAGTAGGTTAAAGGATTCCATAAATTTTATTTCCGTACATGAAAATTTGGAAGCCCAGTGGTGTCATGGTTAGCGCACCGCGCTGCCGTCCCACAGGTCCGGGGTTCGAAACCCGGGCTGGGCAAAGTTGACTCAGTCTTTCATCCCTTGAGTGGGTCGATGAAATGAGAACCAAGCTTGCTTGGGGTCAAACACTGGGGGCTTCGCGTCAGGCTGACACCTTGACCGAGGCATATGCATCCGCACCCCAGAGCCTATGGTCGCGAAGGCGCGGTTGGGCAGCGCAGGCCTTGGCCCCGCAAAGGGGCTGTTGCGCCAATGCTTGACTTTTGACATGAAAATTTGTGAACAGGAAAAATTAAAGGTGAATTTTGTTTCATTGTACCCCATCTTCCACTGCTTAAGAAGCGAAGCCTTAACTAGCTGTAAATGAAGTAAGTTTTTGAAAAGTCTCCATGCTTCAGGGCAACGGCGCTTTCAGAGTTTTGTTTCAAAAGAGAGCTCAGTTTATGTTTCGACATTATCTCGTTAAATAATTCGATCTTTAAATGATTATTTCTAAATTACATTCACCTTCACACGTTAGTTGTGTAATTGCTAATGAGCTTAAAAAGATTTAATTGAAAACTACAAATTTTGGTAATCATTAATTTGGATTAGTCAAACATTTTTATTTTAAACTAAATACTCTACTTAGTATGCAACTGTCCTATCTGCTTTAGTTGCATAGTGCTTGATTGCAGTTATGAAAATACAGCCAATAAATACTGATTTTTTATTGTTATTAAAACCAGGTTTGATGCTGTTACTTTGAATTCTGCATATTGTAAATTCTAATTACCCGTAAAAATTCATTCCTTCACTAAGATAGGAAATTTATTGATGAAACGTTAAAGTTAATGAAAATGTTTAAATGTTACTGGGTCTCACCATGGCACAGTGGATATGTCACTGAAAATGGAGGACGGTCGAAGTGTGAAGGTCCTGGGTTCAGGTCCCATCGCGCGGCTGTGGATCTAACGTTGTGGAGTTTTGGTAGGTTTTCTCTAGATGTAACGTGAATACGCGTTAGAACCCCTTAGAAAGTCCTCCTACCAGTGCACCCCCCGATCCTTGGTAGATCGCCCTAGCGTAGCGTTACCGTAATCACACAAACTTAAATGTTACTGGAGCCAAAAATATCCAATTCCAGTTTTCATAGTGGTGTGACTACGTGAATTTTAAAACGAAGTACTGTGTCACATACAAAAAAATGCAATTTCTACTTTTAAAATGTATGCATTTCTGTATTATATTTATGAAAAACCTGATTAACATAATCTGACAAAAATTTCCCTGTTAGCACAACAGTCCCCTGTGACTGAAATGTGACCACACAATACTGTCACAATAGAGTTACAAACAGTCGCCGCGACTCCGCAGCAAAGTCACGCCAGAGTCGCTATGTCCTCTCGTGTGTAGTCGCATTGTTACCGTTCAGAAAAGTCACGATGGGACAGTTTTGCGACAGCGAAAAACTTCGGGGGAAAAGAGTTACCGAAAATATACACTAGATGGCAGCACCAAAGTCTCAGGCAAGAAAAAGTTGAGGTTCAGAATCGAACCGTAGAGCTAACGGTTAGTAGCCCCGCATCTTACCGCAACGCTGTGATTACCTTGCTCAAAATCCTTTAAAAGTAAACTGATTGCTGCAAAAGCTAGTTCTGACGGCTTCTTTTGGAAATTAAAAATTTTTCTGTGAGTATTTTATAAATAATATAAAAAATATCATAATTAATAAATATAAATTAAAAATCTTGGAAATCTTTCTTTTTCCACATAAATTATTTTCAGGAGATAATGTGCTGTTTTATTTAAGTATTCATCTAAAAACTAATGATTTATTGAAATTTTTTATTCGGTTATGAAATAAATTTGTAATGTGCGACATGTGGGGTTAGATATATATTAAGGCATGAGGGATAAGATTTATATTTTTGCTATATTTTGCCTAAAAGAGATTTCATATAAAAATAAATAAAATTAATTGGAAAAACATGCATTAGATAAAATAAAGTATTTTTGACTTAGACCCAAAGTTTTACCTCAAATTTTTCGTAGTGGAACTTTCAAACATACCAGAGACGTATTTAAAAGGGGGGGGGGGATCTGAAAACTTAAAGCAATTATTAAAAAACAGCAATTTTGAGACATTTGTATTTACTCTAGTAACAATAAGGTTGAAAATACCGGATAGTCCCCCCCCCATCCGAAATTTAAACCTTACATTACGCTATCGAAACATATATCCCATGGGGATATGAAAGAAATTGTTAATTTTACTCACAGATACTTAGTTTTCACCATTGTGATTAGAACTCTCAACTCTAATATTTTTAAGAATAATATTTTTTTATAAATAATATTGTCTTGTTTAAACGATATAATTTAAAAATTAATAAATTAAACTAAATTCCATTACTACATAACTGCGAGGTTTTATTGAATTTCTATTTTCGGATTTATTTATTAAATGTTTCACGAAAGAAATTGCCACAAAATATTCGAAAAAATGAGTGAAAAGCGGCTGTGTGACGTCATTTTGAAGTCCAAAAAAATCAGTAGTCACAAAATAGTCACACAGTGACTTCACAGTGGAGTCACTCAGCGACCAATCACATACTAGTCACATGGTGACTTCACAGTGGAGTCACTGAGCAACCGATCACATACTAGTTACATGGTGACTTCACAGTGGAGTCACTTAGCGACCGATCACGTACTAGTCACATGGTGACTTCACGGCGACGTCACCTGGTGACTGGTCACAAACTTCACAGTAACTACACAGTAGAGTCCCATCACTCACAGGTCACAATGCGAGTAGTACGTGACAGTCCTGTGACAATTGTGACTCTCTGTGACGTCACAGCGACTCTTTTGTGACCATCTGTGCTATTAGGGTTACACGGAATACTGAAGTATCTCATTTCTTCCATTAATCGGAAAAAGTTTTTATTTCATTCCCAATCTCTAATTTACACGTAGATCAATGCACGTGAATTCGAGACTACGGCTAGCCTTGGTTGGCGCTTGGAGAGCTGACAAACCCTCTCGAGTGGATGTGGGACTATGCACACTAGAGGGAGCTGGCGCTTGTAATATCTTGACTTGTCTCCTATATCCTAAAATGACAGCACTGGGAGTGCCGATCCAGGTGCAAGTCTCTCATTTGGAATGGCTTCAGAATTAGGAGACCCCGCTTCTTATAGGCCAACGTTTGCCGGCTACTAGGTGCCCTCATAATGCAGAAAATAAAACTTCCAGCCTTTGTAGAGGCCTATGACTGCACTGCAAATAAACGCCATTAAAAAAAAAAAAAAAACTTTTTTTTTTTTTAAGGAAGTAAACAGTTTCCCTTTTCGGATTTTCACGTATTCGCTAGTCCGCATCATCCGGTGTTTTTCACCGGACGAAAAATCAACTTAATACTACCTTTACGTACTTTTAAGCATCTCTTCTCGCTTAAAATGTATCCAATCTCCCTATTCTAACGAAATTCGCCGACCATTGGCCAAGTGGACAAGACACTAAATACTAGTGGATGGCTGAAATGTGAAGGTCCAGTATTCTGAATCACCGTGCGGCTGTCGATCTAACGGTCTGGAGTTTAGGGCGGTTGTCTCCACGCGTAAATTGAATACGCATTAGGATCTCTTTAAAAATAAGTCCCCCACTCAAGACGCCCACCTCTAGGCAGATAACCTCCTGTATTTTAGTCTTAACACAATACACACATTTAATTTACAGGGCTTCGTTACAAACACGTCGTTTTTCTTCAGATGTAACGTGAATGCGCTTTAGAACACCTTAGAAAGTCCGCTGAGCAATGCCCCTCTCCATCCTTGGCAGATTGCCCTCGTATAGCTTTGCCGTAACAACACACATACAAACATCACTACAAACTTAAACGTCACTGCTAATAGGAATACTGGAACACCCCCCCCCCACCTAAATATTTTGTCTTAAGATGAACAAAAAGTCACGTATATATCAAATGGCGTTGTAGGTTGCTATTTATATTTCTGGCCTTTGTAGAAAGCGTTGCTAGGCGATCGCAGACGATTTAAATCGAAAATTTGATGCATGTAAACATAAATTCTTCAGAAAGATTTGCCTTTTCAGTTTGATTTGTGCTGTTTACAGGAAATTTAAAAATTCATCTCGTTAAAAAAATGGAGAATTTATAAGAAAATTTTCTTGCAATTATTTTTCATAACTTTCGACGTGGATTGTCAAGGCAAGAGCGTTTCGTTCGAAGCACCATTCTTGCAGTACTCTAAAAAGCTGCTATAACGAATTTAATCGTGGTCGGTGTTCGATCCAGGACGAATTCCGTGCAGGTCGTCCAAAATCAGTCGTTGTGCCAGAAAATATCGATGCTGTGCGAGAACTGATTAAGCAAGATCGTCATGTGACATACCGTGAGATTGAGGTGTCTTTGGACATTAGTATGACAAGCATCAATAAGATATTGAATGAGCATTTGACCGTACATTTGAACGTTCGCGTTGGATCCCGCATAATCTGAAAAACGCTCAAAAGAAGGCTCGTATCGATTGGTTCAAGGAAATGCTGACAAAATACAATCAAGGTGCATCAAAGGCTGTGTATAACATCTACACAGGTGACGAATCATGTATCTATGCATATGAGCCGGAAACAAAACAGCAATCGACTGTATGGGTCTTCCAAGACGAGCAAAATCCAACAAAAATTGTACGAGCAAGAAGCACATAGAAACAAATGGTTGCCTGTTCCTTCGGCATCACCGGTCACGTGGCGACAGTGGCGTTAGAGCAACGCAGGACGGTCAATTCTGAATGGTACACGACTATTTGTTTGCCAGAAGTCGTCGGAGAAATTCGAAAAAAGCAGAAGAAGAGACGCATAATTCTTCATCATGACAATGCGAGCTCTAGCACATCGGCTCAATCAAAGGATTTTCTGAAGTGCCAAAACATCGAATTGATGGGTCATCCACCGTAAAGCCATGATTTGGCACCCAATGACTTTTTTTTTTATTCCCGTACATCAGAAACAAATTACGTGGACAACGATTTTCGGCACCCGCAGAAGCGGTTGATGCATTCAAAACGCATATTCTGAAGTTACCTCAATCGGAGTGGAAAAAGTGCTTCGAAAATTGGTTCAAATACATACAAAAGTGCATTGATCTTCATGGAGAATATTTTGGAAAACAATAGAACCAATTTCGATCATAAATATTTATTTTTTCATTATTAGGCCAGAAATATAAATAGAAACCCTCATATAAAGATAACTGGCAATTATATTATTTTATTCCGATTTAAACTATTTTTAATGAATACTTTAATTACTAAAAGATTAATAAGGGTAGATGAAATCTTTAATATAGACTAAGATTAATATCAACTATTACTTCAAACAGCAAGAGCTGATATTGATTATTAAAATGCAACATCTACTGAGGGTGTGTATGAAAATGCATACTTGATTAAAAACTATTATCATAAATTATCAAGAGATAAATAAATTATTCTAATTTATCAAAGAGTTTATAAATTTAGAGATAGAGAGGCAGTGCAGATGTAATTTAAATTTGAGATAAATTCTTTTTCTAATAGAATTTGTAAAGAAACGTGTTTCTATCTCAATCCAGCCCCCTCAGTAATCAGTCTATGTTCATTGTGTTACAGGAAACGTACACGACGCATCTACCTATGCGTGTTCCTTGGATGGAGGACTTTGTAAATTGCTAGAAATCTTTCGTGTAGAAACGACCGCGATTCGTTTTGTATTTATAGTGCTGCCATCTGTTGCATACAGTTGAAGTTATTTCAGTACAGTTTTTCGAAGATAGATGGCAGCACTACAAGAATAAAGTTTCAAATCATCATAGTCGTCTCTCTTCTGCTGTCCAGATGGCAGCACAGTTCAGAAAAACATATTAGTTACATAGTTAATAATGCTTTTCCGCTAAAAATTCACTATGAATTTATATTAACACACAACTTTTATGTCTTTCAGGAGAAATTCTTAAGCACAAAAACTGCCAAACACAATAGGATGTCTTTTTTAGATTCCAGGATCGATAGAATTATTCTGAGCCCCCCCCCCCCGACTTATTGAATTGCTACGCTGCTGTTTATTTCGTGCATACTGTTATTTTAAATATCTCTCACATTTTTCTTGGGCTATCAGCCCAAACATGTTTACTTTCAGAACTCAAATTCCAAGGAAAAAAACTATCGGGTTTTATTTGCTTACTAGCTGCGTGCCCGTTCTCCGCACGGTAGGAAACGCATATTTTCCTTACACACATAATTCTAATTAAACCCAGTGATGCGGAATCTCAAAAAGTTAAAAAATATTTGAATCGCGATGAAAAGTTGACGTCATGAGTGCAAATCTGAGACGATTGTAACGTGATGATACAAAAACTACATCAGTGGCACTGGCGATGAAAAAAGAAAGAACGGTATGCAGACGAAACATTTCACTTTTGAAATCCCCTGTTTCTACATCATATAATACTGTTCAGGTTTAATTTATAGCATTAATATATACCTCATAAGTAACATTACTTGATGCTGACAACTATTTATTTTATCTTTCATTTCGTAAAGCGCGGACAATGCATTAGCCCAGTTATGTTCCAAATGACTTTACTGAATTTTATCCAATAAAAAATTCTTAAAATAATGTTGATATTATAAATTAAAAAAACTAGTTGAAACAATCTATCCATAATGTACGTTTAGAAGCCAAAAATGCACCCTTTCTCAGTGAAAATGTCACTTTTGTTTGTAAACATAAACGCTCGAGACTTAACTGCTGCGAAAGAGCTTATTAACCTCACTGATCACTTAATGCACTATCACACTTGTTACATAAAATAAACGTTGATCTCGCTGTTAATTAGTACTTAAAATAAATAATTTCATATTCAACGGATCAGTCGTCGTCATAGTCTCAAATTCAATTTCTAAGCGAAATCCGAAGTCGTTTCTAGAGTTATTGGTCCTGTAAATTGAATATTATGTAAAAAGAAATAGAACTTTAACATGTCATCTCTATGGGAATATTTAAAGGACATTGGATCCCGCTTTATTCAGAAAGATTCCGCATACGGCATGGAAAGAGCAATTAATTTCACATTGTATTTTATATTCCTTGCGAGTGCCTTTGTTGTGCACATGATTGCAATATCATTCTCTTACACCAGGGGCCTTAGCAAAGGGGGGGGGATTAGGGGGTCATAATCCCCCCTCCCCATGAGGAATTTTTTGCCATACAAAATGTACATTCTTCACTTTCTTATCACACACATGTATGCATATATGTGAGTTGCAGTAGTCGTAACGCCCTCCCCCCCTCATGAAAAATTTCTGGCTACGCCCCTGTCTTACACGATACATATCCTGTATTCTCTGGTGATTTATTTTTGTTTTTCGTTTCATTTTCCTGATTTTTCGTACTCTCTTGATTTTTGGGGCTTTGCGCATGCGCATAAGCGATTATCATTTCCCATTAACGTTATTAATTGAATAGTTTTCCATATCGCTACTTCCACGCCAAATATATTAATCTGCATTTTTTCCTAGTTTAAAGGAAAACGCCTACTAAGTTCCATTGCTTCAGTTTATACTGATTACTCAATTTCTTGTAAACTAATCGGAATTTAGGTATGGACTTTGCATACAGCATTTTTTAGAGACCTCAAAAATGCATTGAGTTAAAAATAGCCAAAATTGCAGGATCGTGTTATTAGCGTCGTGATATAGGTATCTATTATTATGTGTAATCCATGGCAGATTGCCATATTTAGCACAAATATATTTTATCTCATCGTGGTGGCAAAGTGGTATATCCAAGCTCTGCCAAAATGAAACTTAACAACATTTTTAATA
>JAWZYV010017357.1:0-31681 GCA_038373885.1 Cheiracanthium punctorium
CATATTTTGCATAGTTTATTTACTAGAAGATTATCAACAGTTTATTTTCATTATTTCTTTTACAGTTTGTAAAAGTTGATACATGAAAATGTTCATTATAATGTGGTATCAAAACTTATTTATAATAATCACTGCATATTTGCTATAAAAAAAAAAAAAATTAAATAAGTAAAAGAATAATAAAAACAGTATAATAGCAAAAAGTAGTCTGTGTGATGTTTTCAAACTGAAAATTTCAGGGTTTTTTTTTTTTTTTAATATTTCTTAAAGTGAAAATATTATTAGTTATATATAATTACATGTTTCTTAATGAATACAAGTAATTGAAATACGATTAATATTTTAAAAATTCTTTCAAAGTAGAAAGAAAGCTTGTTTTCTGTGAAGGATCATGGCTCTACCTCTGTCAAAAACACTGTTGGTTATACTGTCTAGTAGTTCCAAAATTTTCAGTTAAAGAAAATAAATATTTTGAGGTAAACTTCATCTGATTACCATAGATATGACTTATTTTTATGCAATTTTGATAAGAGAAACCATCTAGGTTTTGGGCTTAAAAGGTAAAGTGTATTTCTAAATACTATAGGTGGGATTTGCAGACTCAAAAATGATTTTAAGCAAAAACAAAAACCCAGGCGGGTTTTTGTTGGTGGACCCACCCAGAAAAACCCATACGGGTTTTTCTGGCTGGGTCCACTTTGCCAACCCTGTCCGCAAGACCTCGAAATTCTTCGCGAATGTATCCGCGTGTGTCTATATTATCTAGCTATGCATATCGGTATGAATTTGGGAAAAAAAATTGCATTAAAAATATGAAGTATGCATACAACTGCAGCAAAAGAATAGAGAAAATTTATAGGACCATAATTTATGGAAGAAATGTCGCACCCACGAAAATGAGCTTAATTAACTAGAAAATCATCAGAAACATCACAGCCACGATCCTCTTCCCCCCCCCCCCCTGAAAAAAAAAAGAAACATAAATGCTGCACAAGGATATATTTCAAAAAGGGAAGGAATAACAGAAAAAAATCTCTCTTTTTTTTCTCTTACAACTTTTATACTCGTAAACGCCATGGCGTTTCTTCCATAAATTACAGTACTTATGGGCATATACAAACAACAGAAAGAAATTCCTTACTGATTAGTTGGTTAAGGCAAAGCTACACGAAAGCTATCAGTCTAAAGGGAGGGATTTGGGTACAGGACTTTTTAAGCTTATCAATTGAAAGTAGGAAATAAAAATTTGTTGTCTACAATGCTTCTAAACTTTTAAAAGACAAAGATAAAACTATATAATTTCAGAATATTAATGAATCTGAATGTTTTCCATGAAGAAAGCTTTTCATTTTTAAACAAGTAGATGTCACAACAATCCTAAATATAAAGTTTCGATATTCTATGCCTAATAGTTTTTGAGATATGCGAGTTTAATGAATTTCGGCCCATAGAGCATAATGTATTTCGAATCTTTTGGGCAGTCCTGTACATTAACTATCCATTCGATTGAAACCAAAAGGGGAGGTGCACAACTAGATGTTAGAACAATCCTAAATATAAAATTTCAACATTCTACGACCAATAGTTTTTGATATGCGAGTTACATACATACGTACGTACAGATGGCATGGAAAACTGGCCAAAATAGGCTCACCGCTGGTCAAAATGAGTTGCAGACGCATTTATATGATCGTGCATGTTAGCTTACGATGAGATGCATCGAAAAAATTCTTAAAAGAGTAAATTTAGAGGTAGTCAAAATCAGCTTTTTCATAGAAATTTGGCCCCCAAAATTTTTCGGGATCACATTACTTTCTTATACTCCATACAAAGTTAAAATGAAGATTAGACAAGATTTTATTTGTGTATGTCATTCTTAGGGGGGAAACACTTAGCTTTTCTTTTTGTGTTGCTCAACTGAAATCTATTTTTAAATTCCCCTTATAACATATAATGCTTCTTTCTTTTTTTGGTGGGGAAGGATAAAATTTAAGGATTTCCAACCACAAGTTTCTATATAAACTTTGCCCAAACCCAATTTTGATACTCTTCTTTTCTAACTTCCAAGAGAAAATTTACGGGATCAAGAATATTTACAAGAATATCCAAAAGATTAATGCGGAGAATTTAACAACACTACTTGTATCTAAGGCTTTTTGAAAAGCTTTAACAGTGCTAGCTATACACCATAACACTTTTTTTTCTAGAATATCTTGCTTAATTTAAGTTTTTTTTTTTTTTTTTTTTTAATGTTTTCAGTTTTGTCAGTGACTGCTTCAAATCAATATAACTCTTGACTGAGTAACCCAATTTTGATACAGCTTTCAGTAGTAGGAACTACATATAACAAGATTATAAAAAGAGCATTTAAACTTTATTTTTCATCCTAACCAATCCTATGAATTTGGATGTTCCCAATTACCTATTCATTTTTTTACAAAATGAGGTCAATGAGAACACATGTTTTAGGTTATGTAATATGCTTTGTTTCATTATGAAAACAAATTTCCAATAGGCTTGGGAAACTTAACGTTATTTGTGTCCTTCCTTTACTCCTCAGTGTTTTCACTAGAATGCGGGAATCTCACATTTTTTTCTTTTTCTAGCATTAAAAAATTATTATTGCAAGAAATTTGCACACCCTACAAAACGGTTTCATTCTGCACAAAAAACTCGCATTTCAAAAGATTTGGGGAGGGGGAGGGGAAGTTATTGGATAAATGTTGTTCCTCAATGGGTTTTTTTTTTTTTTTTTTTTCTTGTAACTGGGCTTGACTTACACACTTGGAGGCCCAGATACGTACAATAAAATTAACCAAAAATGATAAATACCCTGATTTGGGGTATTTACTTGAGATAGGGGTAAATATTATATTATATAGTTATGCTGATCACTGACTTACTCTGTAACTATCAATTCCGACCAACCAATCCAAGATAAAACTTTTACTACCATTACTCCAAGATTAAAAAGTTCAAAAAGATTCAAAAGCACAAAAAGCATAGCAACATCTACATCGTTTGCCGATTAATTTGAAATTTTTCATAATTATGTATAAAAATACAGAAAACAATCTGCACTACTTTAAAAATCTGAAAATTCAAATGTTACCTCATTTGTAAGCGATTTTTCGCTCTTTTCAGCTCTATTTTATTTCCGAGTAAAAAAGGTGAATCCCTTGCATGACAAAATTAGCTGTTTCAAGTGACAATGGCATCATCATAACAGTTATGAGACTCTGAAGAGAAAATTGTGCAACAAAATTGTTTGAATGCTAAAAGTTTCTATGCGCTTCCTTAAGTGCCTGAAATTCGATTTGGGTATATAATAAAAATTGAATATGAAGTTATTTATTTTAGGTGAAGATTAAATATATTGAGTGTAGACATTTTTGAAAAATGTTTTTTCTAATGGGTAATTCCATATAAAACCAACCAATGGTCAAAATGTCATGTCTTCAGACATTGATGATTTTTGGCTTACATGTAGTACTAGCACATTAGATAAACAATACAAATTTTCAGATCTTTTAAACAATTTATTTTTCAGTTATTAATTTTTGAAATTTTGAAAAAGTCAAAAATTTTGCATGGCATGCCACTCTTTAAATGGCTGTAACTCAAAAACTACTTGACCTAGAGAGTTAAAATTTATGTGATTTTGTTTAGCTTTTAGAGACCTTTCCTAAAATATGTAGCATAATCATGCAAAGTAAAAAGGTTTTTTGTTTTTTGAAAATTTAAAAAGTTGATTTCTTTATAATTCAAAATCGGAATTTTTAATTTTTTTGAAAAAAACATATGTTATTTAACTCACTTTTATCAACATCCACGCCAAATTTTAAGATGGAGTTTCCATGGTATCATGGTGAAGAAAATTATTCTCTGTATGAACATTTCTGTAATTTGCATTCAGTTGATTTTTAACTTTCAAAATAATTTTTTAAACTCAAAATTTAATTTTAAATGCATTATCAGCTTTAATGATAAATTTTTTGGTTTTCCTTTTTATGACAGTGAATTCTTTGCATTGCCATCTATTATTTTCTGGTGAGGGAGCATTGGATATATAGTGCTAGTCATAAGCGTAACTTACTAAGGGTAAAAAAGGGGACAACCGCTTCCCCTAAAATTCAAAAGAATTTAGATATCGCCTATTTGAATAATATTTTCTACAATAGGAGCCATGCCCCCACCCCTCAAATGTTACATGCCAATAATGCTGGTGTTAAACAGTTAAAATTGGAGAAATTGTATGTTTCTGATTAGTTAAAAAATATATTTTATATGATATTTAACATTATTTAATGCTGCATTAAATTTAACTTCATTCCCAGCATTATCTGGTTCCCTTTCATCATTATTAATGAAATAAAACCTAATCAGCTATAGAGAGACTTATGTTTCAGTTTAGGTTTCAGTGGACTGAACAGGAAAGTGAGAGGGTTTCTCTTTTCAACTTCAGGTTCAAGTTTGTGTTACAGTTATTAGATTTGATTTAGGTTTCAGAAGATTGAGTAATTTCTGTTGGTTTTGGTTTCAATAGTCTGAGCTGTGTTTCCATAAATGTTGTACAGGGTTGCTCTGGCCTTTTCTAAATTTTTGCCAAATTAGATTTTGCCAGACATCATTAAAAAAAGCAATCACCAATATTATAGCCAAAAGGTATTTTCTTTCGCCAAACTTATTCTATTTTCGCAATTTGCGAAGTTGGCGATTGACAGAGCGCCCCTTGGTTCGGTTTAAATTTGGTCTTTATGTGTTAGTTGTAGATTGTCTTTTTCATTGAAAATGGACAATGAATGAGACAAATTTTATTGTAATCCATATAAAAAGGATGGTTGTTGGACAATTAAATGCTTAAGAAATTTTGCTGTGTGGATGACAACCTAGAATTTGGCATGAAAATTTGCTGTACATGCTGCTTAAAGTTAAGCTAAGAAAAGCACCGTGAAACTCTTTGATGCGAATTTCTCACAACTTTCACTTCTAAGTGCATTTGTTTGAAAGCTAAAATAGAAAAAAAAAGTGTTTTTTTTTTCCCCATAAAGGATAAAATCAATTTAATACATGTAAATAATTAAATACTATTTTAGCTAGTGTTTTAATTTTGAAAGTAAGTTTTTTAAAATCTGGATTGACTCCACTCGACTTTCTGAACACTTCATATTCACCAAGCATTCAAATAAATTTCATTCAACACAAGAGGATCCAGTGTTCAGGCACTAGTGTACTTAAAATGATCTGAGTGTATAGGCCACAATGAATAAGAATACTTTTTTGTAGCCCTGTAAAAAACTCTAGGGTTTACACTCGCTAAAATTTATGCAGTATGTAACATGACCTATATGTATGTAAGTGACCTATAGTATGCATAGATAATTTGATGTCAATCGAATTCACTATTTAGACACTAGCTCACTATAAATGATTTACTTCCATAGGTCATAATATATGTACAAATTACTTTTTGCAAGCATGTGAACAAACAATCAGCTGTATATACACCAAAATCCATTCAGGTCATGAGACCGTGACCTATAATATACATACCCAGTTTAAGCTCAAACGAATGCACCTATAGACACTAGCACACTTTGAAGAATTTCCGTCCATTGGCCATATTGTAAAAGAACGCTCATTTGTTGCCCTGTCAAAAAAATATAAGTCCTATACACAGCAAAGTTTATACATGTGTGACGGTGACCTATAATATACATACAAAATCTGAACTTTTTTGAAAGAATCATTTGGAGACTAGCTCATTTTAAATGATTTGCGTCTATAGCCCTTATCATATAAGAATTATTTTTTGCAATCCCGCGAACAAACTGTCAACTCTACAATACCAAAATCTATGTAGATCATGTGACCATGACCTTTTATACACATGCTCAATCGAATGCACCGTTTAGACGCTAGCACACTTTCAAGAATTTCTGTCCCTTGGCCATAATGTAAAAGAAATCTTTTTTGTAGCCCTGTAAAAAAACTATGAGTCCTATACACACCAAAATCAATACTGGTCTTGCAGCAGTAGTTTACAACATATGTACCAAATTTGAGCTCAATTGAATGCACCATTTAAGAGCTATCGTGTTCACTCACATACACACGCACATACCCACATCTCCTAAGAAAAGCATAAATGAATTCAGAAAACCTCAAAATGTATAAATACACCAAAATCTCAAAGTCAAATTTTTTCATGATTGCAATACTCTCCTTACATGGTACATGGTCAGAAAGTAAAAATTATTATAAGTTATTATTTAAATGTGCCCAATTTATCATTTCCTGTAAACAAATTATTTTAAAATTAGCCAGTGTAAATTAAATCCTTGATAGTAGGCATGTAGCCAGGTGATTAGAATAAAGGGGACAGTACCCCCAGGGAACCTATGCATTTATAAATTGTTTCCTTCTCTTCCCCACCACAGGTCTTTGAAGTTTGACATCAGGGGTCAATCTAGGAGCTTTTTACAGGGTCCGCCCACAAATGCATCCCCTTGACTAAGGGCCTGCTTTATAGTAACATTTTAGTGTAAATAGCAAATATACCGTAATGTGTGTCCCCATTCCGTCTCCCTGTGATACCATAGGAACACTAATATTAAATTTGGACTAAAATTCAATGAAAGAGTTAATTATGCTTTTAAAAAAACAAATATTCCAATTTTGAATTTAAAAAAAAACATACTTTTAGATAGTTTAAAACAAATTGAATGCATGTTATTACTCAAATGCTCATACAGAGAAGATTTTTTTTACGATGATGCCACAGAAACTCCATCCTAAAATTTGGCATAAATGTTGATAAAAGTGAGTTAAATAACATATATTTTTCCAAAAAATCAAAAATTCTGATTTTGAATTATAACAAAATCAAATTTGAAAAAGAAAAATTTATTTACATGGCCATGCTATATATTATATGAAAGGTTGCTAAAATCTGAACAAAATTTCGACTCTCTAGGTCAAATACTTTTTTAGTTACAGCCATTTAAAGAGTAGCATGTCATGCAAAATTTCTTTTTCAAAATATCAAAAACTCATAAATTTTGAACAAATTCTCGAAAAAAACTGAAACTTCTGTTCATCTCAAAGGTAAGTACAACAAACAGACAAAAAATCAATAAAATCTAAACATTGACCTAAAGAATAAAATTTTTATTCATTAGTTTTCTATGGAATTACCCTAGCGCCCATTGCAATTGCCTCCACAAAGAGCTTTGACTTCTAGTCCATTTATAAATACAGCTTCCACTGGGTTATTTAGCCAATTTGTAGTGAGAAATTCTCACTCATTAAAAAAAAAAAAAATCTCACTCAGTTTTGGGGAAAAGGTGAGAAATTCTTAATTTTTTTCCGGTAATGAAAACCCTGGTCCTAAAAATAAAAAACTCTAGCTACCTTTAAGTGTATCTAAGATTTGTAGGCTCAATAAGCCTTATAATCAGTTTAGTTTATATGAAGTTTTCATTTCTTAAGGAGTAAGTTTGTATTAGTTTGTGCTTCATTTTATTACATACTATTTTATGACTTTTTTTTTTATAATCACAACAAGATATTTATGCTGTATAGGCCTAATTTTAGTGAAAATTAGTATCCATACTATATTATTTTAGTCTTCTTGAAAAGTTAACATTTTTGTGGTCTTCTTTATTTACATAATCTTAAGTTACATAATCAATTGTTACTTTCTTTTAAGATGTTAAATTTAATTTTCTGTTAATTTGACTCAATTGCTACGAATTTGTATTTGTTGTTGTTTTTGTGGAGGGGGGGGGGGAGGGCTTGAAAAATATTTGTTTTAGGAATCTTTAAAAAAAAAAGCAGCTGAAAAATATCATTCTCTTTTCAATTACCTCATTGTATTCTTAAGTTAAACTCTTCATACGTAGAGCTATTCTCTATTACTCAATGAGCATTCGCAATTACTCTAAATGGGGGGGGGGGGGGGGGGAATTGAGAATTTTTAGCTAGGTTTGAATAAAAAAATGTCTCTGAACCTGTAATAGCAAAGGGGTATTAAAAAAAGATTTCTTGTGACAAATAACTTAGCTATAACACATTATTTTTGCTTTTCAAAATAGAAAATGCCTAGTTGAAAGTGAAAATAAAAATTAGTTCCCAATCATCCCCCATTTGACCTTATAATTGATAAAATATATTTTTTTTTATTGGCCTGCTCAAACCGGCAATTTTACAATTCAAATATACTGAACGATTTAAATTGCTCCCAGCTAAAAAAAAGTTATTTATTATATATAGCTTACGCTAAAGTAAAACAAAATGTGGACTAAACTACACATTAAATAGGACACAACAAAACTGCACATCCTTTCCATCTTCTACGTTTGTTTACTTACAGGTCAACAACTGTCAACACCACACCTTCGTACGATTGTTATAAATAAATAAATTAAAAAATTCATAAATAGCATTTAAGTAATAAAAGCTGATTAATAAGCATAATACAAAAGATTGTAATAAAACCTGGAGTTTGATTAAGGTATTTTGTTATTATTATTATTATTTTGTGAAAATTTAAAATGCAGCTGTGTCTACGAACGAGCGTCTCAATCTACCAAGTCTCAATTGCTCCAGGAAATTCGCTTCAGAGCAAGGAGGTCTAACTTATGGAGGTGCCCATGTTCCCCGTTTTTGAAGCTAACGACCACGCCCCCTCATTTACCCAAAACATTCGATTTCGTCATTGGCATGCATGTAAATTTTCATGAACAAAACTGCTTTATTTCTCATTTTTTACTGATTATATGTAAGTTTATCTTAAAGCCACATCTTTAGGCATAATTTTAATCTTAATTCTGTTATACTTTTAATCTTTATTTTTAAATAATCAATTATTTTTAAACACGTATTATTAATTGGACATCAACAGAGACAACGAAAGAGTATTATTGGCAGGGTTGCCAGATCAAAATTTATGAAAATAGCCAAATGGCTTCTGAAAATTAGCCAAAAATAGCCAAACCGGCAATTGCAGCACCATCTTTTGGCTTTTTAACTAGACTTTTAAAAGCAGAATTTGAAATTGGAATAGAGTATGGACATGTTTTCTTACATAAGGGGGGGGGGGGGTGAAGGACGACATTCTCACAAAATCTTTTAAAACATTTGTTTAAAAATTCAAAGAGAAACTCCTATTTTCTGCTTTTGAATTCCGTACATGTTCAGCCCCGAAAGAAAAACGAAATCGGTTATAAGGCAAATGAACAAAATAAGTACCTAATAATTTAATGAACAATTCCTCATACTGTACAATAAATACGAATGGACTGAGGAATTCTGTTTATATTGTTAACATAGAAAGGATTTTATTTTGAAGGTGGGGATCTGCAGACCCTCCCAGTAGCGTAGCCAAGGGGGGCACCCACCCAGGCACTGATTATTGCAGTGGCAAGAGGGGCATATGCCCAGGGCCCCGATTAAAAGGGCCCCCTAAATTATTACAGTATATGAATTTAGTTTAAGCTTCTTTTTCCCAATGTAGTAAATGCCTAATTTTTTTTTCAGTTATCAATTTATACAAATTACAAAAATCTTTTTTTTTTCTTCTTAATTCCCCTTCTCCATCGAAAAAATATCACAGCAGATTAACGATTTCTGCAAAAAGAAGTTGTAACTAGGATGGCTGCTAGATTTTAAGTGATTACGCGGTCAGTTGCAGGGCCCACTGAAGTTTTTTAAGTGGCTACCCAGCGAGAATGGGGCACCCATAAATAGAAAATTGCTGATTATGATTATTAATATAATGAAAAAGTCAAAGCCTGATAATGACCAACTGTGGCCCCGGGCATTGATGAATTTGGGGGCCCCATCTATGAAATCTGTTTTATTTTTCATAAAATTTTGATATAAAAAAGAATATTTCAGAACAACATTTGATATTGGGGGCCCTTTCGACCCGGGGGCCCTGGGAAAAGTCCCGATTGTCCCATGCAATAATAAGGCTCTGGAAAAAGTCAGGCTTTTACTTGTATTTTTTAGTCTTCATTTTTAATAAAGCTTATTTCATAATGTTAGTATACTTCATGTTGAATACATTTAATCATGACAAAGATTCACATGCGAACAATGAAAAAGTACATGAAGTAGTTGTCAGACACAGTAAGAACATGTAGGGGGACCACATTCAGACTTCTGCCCCAGTCCCCGGTTTTGTCATAATCTGGCCCTGCTCCCTCCCGAAACTAGGGAGAACAGCGGTCGATGCAGATGAAAATTGGGTCAGTTTTACAACCTCTTAGCAAAAACATAATGGATTGAAAAGGCCCTTTCACAAAAATGTAATGGATTAAAGCGGCCCTTCATTGGCATTTTACCCTACATTTTAATAATTATTTTAACAAAAAGAACTGACTTTCATTAAAAATTGGTATGAAAATTTCAAAAAATAAGTGTTGAAATTCATAAAAATATGCAATTTTCACGAAAACTGGACCTTAGAAATCATTCATGGATCGACATCTGGAGACAGACACGGGTAAGGGAATTTTTTCACTTATTTTATTGTAATTGATACATAGGGCCCGTTCGAGAATTCACCGGTTGGTTATGCACCGGTGCTACCGGTTGCGGTCATTCTTTGTTTAAATGACGTCACGGTTGTCACTTAAGTGGTTAAGTGACGTTGTTGGGGTCTGACATCGCCGCAGTAATCTCCTGCATCCGGAAACTAGCGCGTTACGGCGCGGAAGGCGATAACTGTCAACCGCGCAGGAAAATACTTTTGCACCTGGCTCGCGCTGAAGTGAAGAGAGGATTACGATTCGACTCGCAGTCGGTGCATGATGATGGCTTAGCTCCAGCGACCAAATGTGACATGCTTAATTCTTTATCGTTTTCAATATGTAACGTAAATTCGTAGAAGTTTTAAAATAAATATAGTTTAAGTGGTGATTTGTGTAATGTGTAATTATTTAATAGTTTTGTATTAGCAACCTTCTAAAGTGATGACTCGTGTGAAAAGGAAACTCAACACGTGCAGTATGTAACCCCAGTGCATCTGCTCCAAGAACGTATATACCCTAGTAGCAATAACCCATCGGTCGATGAGAGGCGGGTGAGTTAAATCCGAGGAGAAGGAGCAATGGCCGATCACGGCTTTTCATCCAAAAAAGGGGAAATTGCATCGGCAACTGGTACAAAATGTCCGCTCGGGGGGCCATAAAGCCGATCATCGTTTCCCGATGACTCCGATGAAATAACGAAAAGAAACCGATAAACTGTTTAAAATATATTTGTTAATAAAAAATAAACGACTGGCAGCAAAATTTTCAAAAAATGTCCGTTCTGTTTATTATGTTTTCGTCTTTTGTATGCTAAATTTTCGTTTTTCTGAAGAAAAAAAAAAAAAAAAAAAAATTCTTCCTACCCCAGGCCCGAACTTGAGCGTACAGATTACGAGATGAGCGCGCTACCCCTAGACCATCGAATCTTGTCATGTATAAAGCAAAGTATGAAGTAGGGGTTATTTGAGTCTCAGATTGGGACTTTGAGTGAAATTTTGACAAAGTGTTGTTCAGCTGTTATTAATAATAGTCAAAATATTCGATTGGTAAGAAATTAATTTCACTTTTTCCCAATGTATTAAGTAGTAACAACATTCATAATTAATAATTAAGAAACAATATTGCCACTTGTATAGGAATTTTCGTGTGCTTTTAACTTTCATATTTCTTGGATAACTTTTAAAAATTAACTGATTTACCTTCTTGCTGTTTACATTAAAGAGGTTTCAAAAGAGTTGCTTGCTCATTGTAATGAAGTTTTCGTTTTTCTTATAATGCAGCTGACGCTCAAATAGATTTTCTTTTCTTTTTTTTAAACACATTTTAAAAAAAGTATTTAAATATTACAAACCATTTTTATATAATAAACACTTACATTTTTTTGTAAATATTTCTTTTCAAATTTAATTTTTTTGGGAGGGAGCAAGGGGGGAGTCCACCCCCTGCCCCCCCCCAACCCTAATACAAGATATTTGAAGTAAATTATGCGATTAATTCAAGAATTTTTCAAAATTTCCCTTAGATTATGCAAAGGCACATTTAAATACGCAAATATTTATAGGAATTTGGGTAAAGTGTAAACCACTGGGGACACCTGCGAGGCCCGATGACTATAGAACTGCAGTTTCAGATAAGATATTGTTTTTCGGTTTCCCATCGGCGGAACTGCTCGTCTAGATCACTTCTATCCATGAATAAAAATTCATCTATTGCAGATAAACAAAAGTGCACTTGCCGATGACTGGATTCGACGAGTCGATGAGTTAACGATGAGTCGATGAACGACCGAGCAGAAAACAAGCAGTCATTGCTACTAGGGTAAGTGGTAGATATGAGTTCGGGCTCATTTTTTGAAGCCCGAGCCCGAAGACTTTTAATCCGAACCCGCCCGAGCCCGAAGACTTTTAATCCGAGCCCGCCCGAGCCCGAGCAATATTATTAAAGTTGGAGCCCGAGCCCGAAATGTCAGCTAAAGACAAATAAAATGAACTACTTCATTAATAGGATACAATAAATTTTGGAGCTTCACACACCTTCTAGTCCCCGTGCCGCTATTTTTTGAAATAAGTACATCTATTTATCCCATAAATCACTTTTTAAAATTTGTTTCAAGGAGTATGTTTAACAAAGGAGAAATTTTTCACGAGCCCGAGCCCGAACGCAATCGTGAATTACAGAGCCCGAGCCCGAGTCGGGCCCGGGCTCGGGCTGAGCCCGTCTCATCTCTACTGTGCACGTGTTCCAAATGTTATTTATGGATTACGGTAATAAGCATCCGGCTGCATATTAGTGTGCTCTTCTGTGTTTATGTATTGCACAAAGCGTGAAGTCTGCCCCGGTAAGTGTTTTACTCACTTTTTCCATGTTGCGTTTAGATTCCTGTGTGTGACAGCCTTTCTTTTGCATATTATTTGTATATATTGGTTGAGGTATTGCATTATTATATTACTAGTTGTCATAAATCGTGTGTTAATAGTTTAGATGTGTAGAATATATTTTCCCCTCATGGCTAGTGTTAATTAATTTTTTGTATATGTCTTAGCTGTATTATAACTTAGTATTAGTGATTTAACGTGTTATTATTGGTATTATTAGGTAAATATGCAGAACGAGGCTGTAGTTAATGCTGGAGATGCAGCGGCAAATAATGCCAATGCAATTCAGCGAGTAGGTATCAAATACGCTCCTTTTTGGCGTGCTAATCCCAAAATTTGGTTTTATCAACTCGAATCTCAATTCACGCTGGCAGGAATAACTAATACCACTACTCAGTACCATCATCTAGTTGCATCTCTACAACCGGAGGAGTTAGCGATTGTAGGAGACATCATAGCCTCTCCCCCCCAGGATAACCCTTATGCCGCGATTAAAACACGTTTAATCAACCAATATGCTGTTAGTGAGGACTCACGCCTTCGTGAGTTAGTATCGGGCATGCAGCTGGGTGATAAAAAACCATCCAGGTTATTACTAGAGATGCGCAGTAAGGCGGGCGCTCAGGTAGGCGACGATTTGCTAAAAATATTATTTGTTCAGAGGCTATCTGCCAACGTGCAGCAAATCTTAGCCATTTCCAACGATAATTTAGACAAGTTAGCCGAGATGGCGGACGGTATTATGGCCGCTACGGGGCCAATACCAAGTGTGCAAGGGTGTACATAACGATAACGAAATTAAATCACTCATATTAGATATTTCGTCACGTTTGCAAAAGCTGGAAACACGAAATGCGGAGGATAGGCCTAGGCGACCCTCCTCACGCGCACGATATTTCAGAGGGCGGAGTAAATCTCGCAATAGGCAAAATTCCGCTAGTAGCGACAGCTCGTTATGCTGGTACCATGAAAACTTTAAGGAGAAAGCTAGGAAATGTAAGGAACCCTGTACTTGGTCGGGAAACCGCTAAGGCCATCACTCGAGCAGACGGGTGACGGCACACCTTTGATCAATGGGTTATACTTGAGCGATAGGTCGTCAAATATGCGTTTTTTAATTGACACTGGCGCAGACATGTCTGTGATGCCGAATACGGACTGTAAGCAAAAAAGTACTCCCGATAAACTTCAGCTTTTTGCTGCGAATGGGACAGTAATTAATACTTATGGCCAGAAGTTACTGAAACTAGATCTAGGTTTAAGGAGAGAATTTCATTGGCCTTTCGTCCTCGCGGATGTATCCCAGCCAATTATCGGTGTTGATTTTTTAAGGCATTTTGGCCTACTAATTGATGTCCGCAGAGGAAAGCTGCGCGACCCAGTTACCAACTTGGAAGCAAAAGGGGACTTAAAAATTAAAACCATTTATAATATTAAAGCGGTAGCGCACAGCTCACCGTTCCATGTTCTCCTAAGTAAATATCCTAGCCTAACAGACGTGTCATCAACGCTCAAGACTCCTAAACATGAAGTAAAACATGTAATTGAAACCAAAGGTCCACCGGTGTTTGCCAAGCCAAGGAGGCTGCCGCCGGATAAACTTAAGGTCGCGAGGCAAGAGTTCCAATTTCTGGTAAATGCAGGGATTTGTAGACCGTCAAGTAGCAGTTGGGCCAGCCCACTACATATGGTTCCAAAATCTAATGGTGACTGGCGTCCCTGCGGGGACTATAGAGCTTTAAATGCAGCCACGATATCTGATCGTTACCCCGTACCACATATACAGGACTGTATGCAAGTGTTGCATGGGAAGTCTATATTTTCAACTATAGATCTTGCCAGAGCATACCACCAGATTCCTGTACGCCCAGAAGACGTTCACACAACGGCAGTAACCACTCCGTTTGGATTATTTGAATTTTTGTTCATGCCTTTCGGTTTGGCTAATGCGGCATCCACGTTTCAGCGATTCATACATAAGGTGTTACATGGTTTTGACTTTTGTATTCCCTATTTTGATGACGTTTTAGTCGCCTCCTCCACTCAGGATGAACATATGCAGCACTTAAAAGCTGTGTTTGAGCGTTTTGCTGAATTTGGCGTACGGATAAATCCCTCCAAATGTGTCTTCGGCCAAACTAGTGTAAAATTCTTAGGCCATAACATATCTTCTAAAGGCATCAGTCCGCTCAAAGACAAGGTTAAAGCAATTCTTGAATTTCCGTGCCCCCAAACAATCCAACAATTGCGTCGGTATTTAGCAATGTTAAATTTTTACCGTCGATTTATCCCAAAGGCTGCACACACACAGGGTATCCTAAACAAATATTTACAAGGGGCAAAGAAGAATGACAATAGACTAGTGGTGTGATCTGAAGAAGCCAACACTGCATTTCTTCAAAGTAAAGAAGAACTCGCGAATGCGACCACCTTAACATTTTTTGTTCCCGCTGCTTCACTTTCCGTCGTAGTAGACGCTTCTGATAAGGCCATGGGAGCCGCCCTACAACAGCGAATAGAAGATGCCTGGCAACCGCTTGCTTTCTATTCCAAGTCTCTATCTTCCGCTGAACAGAAGTACAGCGCATATGATCGCGAGCTCTTGGCGATCTATTCGGCGGTAAAGTACTTCCGGCATATGCTGGAAGGTCGATCGTTTACCATATTTACGGACCATAAACCACTCATTTTTGCCTTTAGGCAAAAAGCGGATAAGTGCTCACCAAGACAAACGCGGCAACTGGACTTTATTTCTCAGTTCTCTACTGACATTCAACATTTCAGCGGAATGGACAATGTAGTCGCTGATGCACTATCTCGTGTCAATATCTTCGCGTATGAGCAGCCATCCATTGACTTCACTAAAATGGCTGCCTTGCAAAGTACAGATGAGGAGTTGCAAGAGGTATTGGAGAACCCTGCATCTACTCTGGACATTAAACACATGTCGGTAGGAGAGTCTGACAAGACTGCTTCAGTGCGATGTATCTACTGGTCGCATCAGACCGTTCGTGCCTCAAGCAATGCGTCGGCAAGTGTTCGAACAGCTACATAACCTAGCACATCCTGGTGCAAAGGCCACGACACGGTTAATTGCCGAACGTTTTGTATGGCATTCGATGAAAAAAGACATTCCCCACTGGGTTCGAACTTGTGTCCCATGCCAAAAGTGTAAAGTGCAGAGACACACTACAAGTCCAATTGGATCATTCCAGATACCAACTGCACGTTTTCAGCATGTCCATATAGACCTCGTAGGCCCTCTACCACCATCAAAAGGGTATCGGTACTGCCTAACATGTGTGGATCGTTTTTCTAAATGGCCGGAAGCTATTCCGCTCACGGATATTTCAGCGGAAAGTGTTGCGGAAGCTTTTTATGCGGGGTGGATTGCTAGATTTGGGCCACCCATGCGACTGACTTCTGATCAAGGAGCCCAATTTGAGTCTTCGTTATTTTCCGCTTTGAGTAAACTCCTAGGTGTCAGGCGTATTCGTAAGTCGCCATACCATCCAGTTGCGAACGGGCAGGTAGAACGTTTTCATAGACAGCTCAAAGCAGCCATTATGGCTCATAACACAGTAGAGAGGGCTCGAATCCTTCCCACTGTGTTGCTGGGAATAAGAGCAGCCTGGAAGGAAGACCTGCGGGCAACGGCAGCAGAAATGGTGTATGGAGCGCCAATAGCTCCGCCTAGCGAATTTTTGACACCTGCTGATGACGTTCCGGACACGGCAAGTTTTTTAGGCAAGCTACGTGAAAGCATGCGTAAGCTTTGCGCTCCTTCAGCTCGGTCAGTCTCCAATCAAACAATTTTTTGTGCAAAAAGAACTGAAGGATTGCTCTCACGTATTTCTGCTTAGAGACGGAGTTCAGAAAAGTTTGCAACCCCCATACGACGGTCCTTTCGCTGTGTTGTCACGCTCTGACAAAAACTTTCGTCTAATAATAGGAGAAAGAGTTGTGCCGGTGAACATTGACCGGGTTAAGCCCGCATATCTCTGTGTGGATGAGAAATGCGATCCAGAACCATTAACAAAGACTGAGGACAGCTTGCCAACAAATGCAAAAAACAGTGGTGAAAAGACTACGCGCTCCGGTAGGCGAGTCAGATTCAAACCGAAGTACCTCTCATAGTGAAAATAGTTTCGCTATCGCTCAGGGGGGCTACTGTTGGGGTCTGACATCGCCGCAGTAATCTCCTGCATCCGGAAACTAGCGCGTTACGGCGCGGAAGGCGATAACTGTGAACCGCGCAGGAAAATACTTTTGCACCTGGCTCGCGCTGAAGTGAAGAGAGGATTACGATTCGACTCGCAGTCGGTGTGCATGTTGATGGCTTAGCTCCAGTGACCAAATGTGACATGCTTAATTCTTTATCGTTTTCAATATGTAACGTAAATTCGTAGAAGTTTTAAAATAAATATAGTTTAAGTGGTGATTTGTGTAATGTGTAATTATTTAATAGTTTTGTATTAGCAACCTTCTAAAACGTCACGGTTGTTCCATAAAACACTTCTTTGGAATAGAAATCTATGTAGTATTCTACTTACTACTGCCGTGAAAATTTAGTTTAGTTTAGGTAAAAGAATTTGATTTTTAAATTTAGCAGGCTACCAAAACAGAAATAAGACTTTGTCCCATTGCGTTGTGACAGTTGGAGTAGAAAAATAACCCAATGATCTCAGCCTTGCCTCAAGTGTGTGTTAGAAATGTGGTAAAATAAAACACAGAGACATTGCATTAGATCACCAAAAATACAAATTTATTTAACAATAACAGGGGTAAACAACTAGTGGCCTCACGACTTCAGCAAATAGAAATGAAAGTAAGAAAAACACAGCGCAGGGGTATTACAGCGCGTGGTAGTAATGCTCAAAAAACAAAAATACTAGAGTGCTTTAATTTCCCATTTATTAGCCCTTGTAAATTAAACAAAAAAAAAAGAAAAGAAAATGCATAATTAAAACTGTCATGACAAAAGTAGCTCGATTGGATCCAAAACTTAAGTTAAAGGCTCTGCTGCAGCATAAAAAAAAATTTATCCTATCAAAAAAAGAAAAGAAAAAATTGGGCAAACAAAGTCCCCACCTTTACAATCCAACAGGTGAGTTTTAAATAATTACCAAAGAAAAAAATTAAATAGAAAAGGGGAACTTTGCAATTTTTACACCAAAGGGTGCAGCAAAATACATTAATGTGCAGATCAACTCAAAGAATTACAGAGATTAGCATAGGCCAAACCAGAATTTAAACATGGCATCCACATTTATCATTTTAACAAAAGAAAATTAAACATTGTTACTGGAAGTTATACATCAGAATAGCACACCAAGTAGAAAAAAGAAATGAAGCTTTGAGCATTTGATATTAAATCCCCCCCCATTAAACGTTACAAGTACCAAAAAAGGATAGTTCTAGCACGGCTTGAAGCATGATTGACACTGATCCAGCTTATGGTGGAGAAAAAGTAGCATAAGGATGTTAAAAAAAGGAAATCGGTTCGATCTCACCCACGGATCCAATGGCAGGCCTGGTCTCGGTGTTCCAGGGAACTGACGGTCGGTCGCTGTTGGCTCCCGGAGCCGGCATCTTGGTCTCTCCTTGAAAGGGATTCCGGACGGCACAATCAGGCGTCGGAGACTTCGCGATCCACACGGGACATATTAAGAAGCACTAGCGGCTCCCGGTCTGGGGAAAAAATGATAGTAGATCGCAGTACGAGACGTCGAAACTGGTAGTAGATCTTCCTCGAAACCAAAAAAACACAGGGGAGTGGGGGCCCTTATACCCAATTCACATCAAAAGTGGCAGTGATGGTGACGCATCGGCATGGTGGCCAAATTGAGGCAGACGGCCAAAAAAAAAAGAATAAATTTTATACGGTGATCATTGAATTAAAAAGAAGTTGGCCCTCTGACCGTGAAACTATCTTTTCACATCTTGCAACACTTCAAAACCGCGCAGTTGGTCTGCCCGAAAGAGAAAAATCAAGAGGCCGGAGCTGATTTCCCTTTTTTCCTTACACGTCCCCTCACAGCACCCACGCTGGCCTCCGAAACTCACGCTTTTCGCCCTTTTGCGCGAGGGGCCTTCGCAGAGACGCCGACCGCGGGGACCAAATCAGAGCGCCGCATTCTCAGCCGGGAAACTTCCGAGAACATTCGATTTGACGGGGGAAGGAAGCGAGAAAAAGAAGAAAATGGCGGCCAGCGACACTACTACACGCGCGGGAAAGAAACGAACTTGGGCCGAGAAGAAACCGAAGACAAGAAACGGCCATCTTGAAATGGGAAAAAAAAGCCTTAATTTGATCAAAAGGGCATTAAAAACGTTATTAAATTTCCTAAAATTTTAGCGGAGAGATAGCCAAATCGTCCGAGACAACCCTGGGTAAAATTTGAAATAAAAAATTAAATTAGAATGTGAGTAAAAAATAATTAAAAAACCGAACCGGACATAAACAAGAAGATTATTTGCAAGAAAATGAGTTAGGCTATTGGAGAAGAGAGAGGGAAACATTATATAGTCCAGCAGAACAATCGGCAGAAATTTACTATGATAAATTAAAATTTACACCTCCGGAGTACCAGGGCAAAACTCAAAGGCAGAATTAATTTAATGGAAAAGGTAATTATTTTAAAAAGTCCCAACAAAAACAGGGGGTAATTAGTAAGTTAATTTAAAAAGTATTAGCTATTGAGTTTATAGAGGGAAGAAGTCCATCCAGACCATATTATTATCTTCCCTGACAAAAGGTTATTTAGAATTAAATTCGTTGTTCGGCTTATTTACGTTAATTTTGGTAACTACAGTATTTAAGAATAAATAACAATTTAAAACTTAACTAATTACTGCTTTTGATTTTGTAAAAAGATTATCCCCCCAAACACTAATACAACATCTATATTAAAATCGCCTACCAAAACCTGTTTTAAAACACAATTTTCGCCAGGCATAGTCAAATTACACTTCACCTTTATAAATATCATTAGTGGTATCATAATCTATGATTAGTGTACCGTATTTGTCTTCCACTGTTTCTATAAAAAACTTACTTCTTCGGAATTAACAATCTATATTTAAATCGCTTACTAAAAACTATTTTTTCATAATATTCGCCAAGGCCGTTTTTTTGTAACTATACTCCAAAAATATATTTATAATAAATTGTCCGCATTTTTGGCAACCCAGTTTAGCAATCATTTTATCAAAAATGGCAAACCTTGTGCGACTTTCAACATTTTTATTAGTGCCTGCCCCCCCCCCCTTCACACGTTATCTGGCAATAACACATTTTCAAAAAATGAACTGGACGCGAAAATTGTACCAAAATCGTGTCCCTACACAAAAAGCCAAGGTTGAAATTAATAGCACCCTGGTGCTAAAAACACTTGGATAACTAAATACATGTTTTTAGTGCCGGATAATTCGATCGGGCAACCAAAGGAGCTTCGGATTATCCGATAAAATCTAGTAATCCGTTACATTCCCTAAAGTTTAAAGACAGAATATAAAAACTTACCCACTGAAAAATGGAAAGTAAACAACCCAAAATTAGGGTAATTTAACCCTGATTTTGGGTGGTTTCACTCGAGGTAGAAGTAAATACCCTTACCTACCTGGCATTTACCCAAACCACAATCCTCTAGTGAGAAAGATTCCACACCCATTTTTTACCGTCAATGAAAAAAATCTGTGGGGACCAAGCTTCTGAGCGGGAATAGATTAGACAAAAACAAGAATCAGATACACAATGAAAGGACTAAGGAGCAGGATTAAATTTATGAAAACAATAACAATCACAATTTTTCCCTTATAAATATGCAGCAACAATTACTGATTTTATACTATTCTTTAACACTTTTTAAAAAATTTACAGAAGTGCCATATTCATTATTGAAGAGTATAAACTGTAAACTTAATCAGATTTTTTCTGTATTAGTTTAAAAATAAGTAATTAATGCAAGAAAATTGAACTGTTAATTGAAAAACCAAGGAAATAAATTCCATTAGTTTTTAAAGTACAAATAAATTTTTGTAAAAAGTATAAAATACAGATACTGCTGCTTTCAAATGCACACAGCAAGAATTATACGAGCACTCATTAGGTATTTAAAAAAAATAGAATAAACATACAATATATTTTACAAACTTGATTTGTTGATGAGTTTATCATGCACAGACTTAGCATGGAGTGGATCATGATTTATACCCTTTGTCCGGCACTTTTCCTATAGGAAGGAATAAACCCTCTCTTGTAGCTTTGTTAACTTGTGCCAGATGTTCCAGTTTAGCCACAACATCTATATTTCAGTAAACTTTCAGCATCTGATCCTATTTTACAAGCCAAAAAAAGTACCAAATACAGATACTGCTGCTTTCAAATGCACAGCAGAAATTGTAATGAGCACTCATTAGGCATTTAAAAAAATAGAACAAACAAAAATTAATTTACAAAATCAAAATTTGGATGCATAACCACAAGTACATTAAGTTTAGAACTATGTAACATATGTTTCAATAAAAACCTTTGGAAATGTGTGTTTATAAATAAAATAAATAAACCATTTAATACATAATTAAGAAAAACGAAGATAATTGCTATAGCATTTGAGGGATTAATGTTTATTTATGGCTTTAATGAATAATTAAAAAGAATCCTTATACTGTATTTGTAAAATAGATAAATATTCCATACAATCTTTAAAAACATTATAAATGTTCAACACTTACAAAGATGAAACTGAAAAAAAAAATAATATAATGTTAAATAAATTAAAAGCTAAAAGCATTATAAAAGAATGCTGAATATGCTCAAAAATATATTAAGTAAAACTAGGGTCCAGAATCAATTAATGAAGGCACGGATTTACTGTACATGCACATTTATTTGTGATCAACTATTCCATTATCACGTTGAAAAACACAAAAAAATACAACACTAGTATAGGACTAATACATGCCGACATAACGGAATGTACGGTGTTTATTTACATTTCTCCAGATCGTTAGGCCTTAGGCGATTTTCAACTATTATCGAGGAATTAATTATATTTTATAGTCATTCAATTTACTTGATAATTCATACAAGAGATAAAAACTCACTGCACTGTAGTTGAAAAAATGGAGTGAAAATGTCATTATTTTTGTCTAATATTAAAAGATATGAAGACAATTTATAAAAACCCTATGGGAAATTAACATGGGAACACAATGTTTTGATGCCCAAAACCCGGCTGTGACGTCACCACTTCGACAGCGTATTCCAAGCCCAAGAAAACAAAAATAAACACTGGCAAACACTACGCCTATAACCGGAATAACCCACCTCGCTAGCAGGGTCATTCTGGTTGCGCTTGGTCACGCTGAGCAGACAAACCGCTACATGACCGAAAACATTTTCACCTAACGCGGTTAATTCCAGAGCTCCGCCTTTTCGAACGCTCTGGTCGTGCAACTCGGTGTTACCGGTGCCGCAACCGATGTCCCAAGTCAGGGACACATAAAAAAATAATTTCAACCCCCCAAGACCTTACATATTCCATAAAGAAAAAAATCACATCAAAAGGCAAAGTTTTTACCTGCACATTCCTTCACCAACAAAAACATACAGTACTATATGTATTACGACACATCACTAAAACAAGACCAGAACAACACTTAAACCGAAGACAAAAAGCTAATAACCTGCTTTGGTCACAAAAGGGATAATACGCAATTCTGACCATGATGATTTTGAGTCCAAGGAAGTGGTCAGTAGCAAAATTTTGTAAAGTCCTCGAAAAAGTAGTCACTACTGTGGAGTTTGTTGCCCCAAAAGGCGGGGGTTAAAATCAGTTCAGGGGTTTTTTCCAAAAAGTAAATAAAAAGTTTAGTCAGTGTCTGTATTGAATAAAAAGGCCCACTGGGCGGGCAAGGGGGGAAATAGAAACCTAGGATTTTGGGAAACCCCCCCCTTTAAAAAGGAATTTTAAAAAAAAAAAAAAATTTAAACAGGGGCATAAACAACCCCCCAAATTTTGTGGGGAATGAAAAAAAACCCCCAAATTAATGCTTTTAAATTAAAGAGGTTTAAGTTGGTAAAAAATTAGGAGACGGGGAAGAGAAATGATCCCCCCCCTAAACCCAACCCCCACAACCCAGCAGCTTTGGGTCCTGAGTACAATAGGTTAAACACCCCCCCAAATTTGGGACCCAAGATCAATTACCCCCCCAAACTGGAGGTTAATTCAAGTGCCCAAAGGGGGGGCCTAAAAAACACATCTGGACACAAATCATTTTTTCCAAAGAGGAAAAAAAAAACCCCAAAAACCCAAGGTTAATTTTTAGAAAAAACCCCAAAACCCAGCAGGTTTTAACCCTTAAAGAAAACCCAACCCCCTTTCAAAAGGGAACCAGGGGGTTTGGTAGTAACAAAAAAAATTATTTAAATTGGAAAAAAAAGTGAAAAAAAAAATTTGAACCCAAATTTTTCTAAAATAAAGGCCCTGGGATTGTCAACACCAAAAAATTTAAACCCAACTTTAAAATTTTCCTCAACCCAAATTTCCCGAAGAGAACAAAAGTTTAAAACCCCAGAAATTTCGGGCATGATTTGAAAATTTCCCAGTCCCCAAGTTTTTTTTTTTTTTTTTTGACATAATCGGGTTAAAAGTATTTTAAAAAAACCCTTTCATGGGGTTTTAGACAGTAAAAAAAGGTTTAAAAAAAAAAATACCCACAGGGAATTTTCCCAAATGGCCCTTGGGCCTTACAAAATTTTGAAACCCCCCAAAAGGGGTTATACATAAAGATTATAACACTTACACAAAAACATCAAAACAAAAAACAAAATATTTACTTAAAATATAAACTTGAAATAAGGAAAGAACAAAATAAAACCCACAGATTTTTGCGGGGAAAAAATTTGATTGTTCCAACAAACAAGTAAAAAAAAACCACCCCACCCCCCAAAAACTAAAAGTAAAAAAAAAGGAAAAACAAAAAAGCAAACACTAAAAAAAAAAATCCCAATCCCTAAAATGACCCCCAAATTAAAAAAGGGAAAAATTTTTTTTCCCGCAAATAAAAGACCCAGCCCCTATTTTTTAATTACAAAGCCAAATTGATCTTTTTGGCCCCTAAGTTTATCCCCCCAAAGGGAAACCCCTACAAAAATTTGGAAAAACCCCCTAAAAGGGCCCTGGAGAAATCGAAGAGGGGGTTGCCCCCCCCCCCCCCCCCCCCCCCCCCCCCCCCCCAATTATCCCCCCCCCCCCCCCCCCCCCCCCCATTTAAATTTAAAAAAGGAAACCCCAGGCCCCCCCCACAGGCCCCCCCCAGAAATCTAAAAAAATCGTATTCAGGTTCGGGAAATCAACGGGGGCTAAAACAGGCGGCATAGGAGAATTTGAAAAACTACCAAAACTGTCGCCCCAAAAGTGGGATCAAAAGGGGAAAAAAAAGGGGTTGGGTACTTTTTCCCAACATCTTCGCCTCCCAATCCTCAGTTGAAGAAAAAAGGGGTAGACTCGGGTTTAAAACAGATCAGGAGTGTGGGCAAAAAATTATTACTATTAAAAAAAAAATCTCTTTTAAAACAACTTTAAAAATTCTATTGACATGTCCCCTTTGAACATCTAAAGGGGGTTTTTAGTTAAAAAGAAATAAAAAATAAAACGGGAAAACATTGTTTTTAAAAACGGATGGGGACGCTTATTGAATTTACAAAGTTTTTTGGACAAATTAGGTTTTTGTGCAGGGGTGTGTAAAAAGGGACAGTGTCACCAATTTTAAAATGTCTTTTAATTTAAATTTTGTGGGAAAGCAGAGTTAGTTTGGGTTTATGAGAGGCAACTTCAAAGGCGATCTTTAATTATTGGAAAAGTTTTCGGGAAGTTTTGGTGAAAATTTTTCCTGAGCTTTAGATCTAGTGCGGCATTTTGCCCTTTGAATTTTGATGAAAAAATCAGGTATAAGGAAACCCCAAAATTTCTCTACCATAGGTGGGGAAAAGCGGGGAAGTGTTTTGAATATTTCTGTGGTAGGCAGTGCAAAAGGGCCCCAGCAAAGCAAACAAAAACCCTTTTTCGCCCCCAATTCCTGATTTTTCCACAAAAACCAAATAAATTAAAGAGTCTATTTAAAAACCTTTGGGTTAAAACCGTTCAACGCCCCCCTTTTGCCTTGGGGAAATTATAGGCTACAGTGTGAATTTTTCTTGATTCCTAGGCCCTTAAAGACTTCCTCCATTCCCCTGGGAGAGAAAATTGGACCCCCTGTCTGATTTACAGCACCTCCATAATGCCATGTCTGGAAATAAAGTCCCCAAAACCCAGCTACGTGGCACTTTGTATGTTTTTAAAACGGGGTAAGCTTCAGGAAATCTAGTAAAATAATCTGAAATTTTACAATTTAAAAAATTTTTTTCCCATGTTTAGGGTAATAAAGGGGACCAACCGCATAAATCGCACACTTCTGGAAAGGTCTATCCACAGTGGGGATCCCTGGATGGGAGCCTTTTGCCCTTTTCTAAAACCCACGTTTTGTAAAACAAGAATGGAAAAGACATCACATAGTTTTTTAAATTCCCGGTAAAGCCTACCAAAAAAAAATTTTGCCTAACCCGATGCAATTTTTCCGAGAAAACCCCTGGTTGCCCCAACCCAGTTTTTGTTGTCTGGCAGGTTTTTGAAAAAAACTTGTTGAACAATGATGGGGGGACAACAAGTCGAATATTGGAAAAATTTGCATCAGTAGTTTGGGGCCAAAAAAAGAATATTTTGTTGAAAAAAAAATTTTATTTGCCCTATGAATAAAAAAAGTTTTTGCGAAATATTACTCGCCATATTTTAAAAAAAAAGAGCCCCTTCCCTTTGAAATTTTAATTTAATTTCCTGGTTAGGCAAAGGTAAAATTTCACCCCCTTAAAGGGAACATTAATAAACCAACCCGTTTAATTTCTCTAGAAAGAAAGCTCCCAATTAAATTTAACCGCCCGGGGTTTTGTGTCCAATAAATAAGTAATATTATTGTAACGTCATAAATCCAACAGCTATGCAGAGGTGGGTTTTTTTTCAATTTAAAAAGTTGGGGAAAGTGATTTTTTTTGGTCAAAAAAAAATAGTTACTGATGCCATAAATATGACCTTTTTAAAATTGATTAATCCCAAAAAAACCACGGCAAGGGTTTTCCTTCCCCCCACAAACAGAAAAAAATTTTTTTTAGGGCCAAAAATTTTTTTTGGGAAGCAAAACAGCCCTGGGTGGGGAAAAACCGGTTTCCCTCCTTTGTGTAAAGCAAAAGCCCCCTGGCGAACTTGCCGCGTCAGTAAAAAAAAGGGCTTATTGAAATCTGGTAATTTTAACCCAAGGGCTTTTTCTTTAAATCAGATTTAAATTTGGTAAAAGGGCCCTCTTGTTCAGACCCCCCCGGGAAAAATTTTAAAAGAGTCTTTTTTTAAAAATTATTTAAAATGGGAGAGTTTTTAAAGGGAATAATTATTTTTAATTTTCTAAAAAAAACCAGTCGGGGCCTAAAAAGGAGCGAAACCTTTTTTTCCCGGGTTTTTGGAACAGCACATTGAGAATAGATTTGATTTAAATTAGGATCTGGCCTTAACCTTACCCTCCCGTACTCGAATGTCCCTACATTTACGTCAATATTCACTTATTTGCCCAAAGCACACTTTTTGGGTTTAAGTTTTTAGGTTTGCATCCGTCTAGGGACGCCTGAAAAAAAACCTGAGCTCGAGCCTAGACCGAGTATGGATTTCATTCAAAGGTACGTTCGATGCCACAACACCACATCATCAATATAAACCCCGACTTTGGAAAAGTTGTGATAGTCCGCGACCACCACCACGCCCATTAACCGCTTCGACGGGAAACTTCCATGCACTCGCAGTTTTCGCAAGCCAAATGGCATCCGTCAATTTGAAGTGAACGAAACGAGGGCCCTCCTCTGTCAGTAGCAAATAACCCCAGTGAGACCATGAGCATCGTCTGGTTTTGCATAAACATTTAAATGAAAACCGGGACGTAAAAAATTCCAAGGAAGAAAAAAAATTTACCCCCCAAAAAAAAAAAATAAATCACTTTTGAAAATTCAAAAGGGGAAAAAAAAATCGGGTTTATGGTCTTGGCATAAGGGCCTTACGGAGATCGGCCACCGGGCCCGAAATGATCCATCCGCTTTTTTACCAAAGGACTGGCGACCCCAAAACTGCTGGTCGATGGTTCGAAAATTTGCCAGCCTCCAAAAGATTGAATCTGGGCCCCTTCATTTCAGGCTTGAGGTGGGAAGGGACACGATAGGGCTTAGAACGAACCGGAATGTCATCTTTAAAGGTGTGTACGGTGTTTAATGGGTGGGGCAAAGGGGCCCCCAATTTGGAGAAGTTTAAAAGAAAAAACATACTTGATATTTTGGGCAAAAGAGCAAACATATCATTGCGTTGAGATTCCCTCAAGATGGGGATAAATTATGTCCTTTTTTCCCACTGGCTAAAATCCCTCTGAACCAGCTTGTTGTTCTAAACCCCGGTTACTTCGTCAGGGAAAATTTTTTTTTAAATGGGGTAAAGGGGTTTTAAAATTTTTAAATATTTTAAAATTTTTAATTTTAAAGGGAATGGGAAACCCTGGGTAAGAAATTTAAAAACTTGAATTAAAAACTGACTATTTTTTATTGATGGTGGAAATAGCATTGGGAAAACCCAAAAAAGGGAAATTAAATTTTTATCAAGGGTTTTGTTCAATTATTACAGAAAAATTAATGAAAGAGGGATCACAGGTTTTTGGGCAAAATCACAAAAAAACTCTTTTGAAAAATAAGCGGGTAAAATGATCTTAGCGGGGGAACTTTTCCAAAAAAAAGAAAAGTCACATCGGGGTCCCCCATCCCTCCTGTGCACTTTGGGACGACAGGGATTCAAGAAAAAAGGGGGATGTTCATGGGGTCCAGACCACACTATTATCATCTTAAATAAAAAAACCGTTGGGCACAATCGATATGAAAATTTTAAAATTTTTAGGAAAAACAAGTCCCAAAATGAAAATCCCAAAATTAGGAGAAAAAACAATCTGAGCAACCAAAAATTACAAGAAAACGAAAGGGGTTACAAATGTGCCAAAATCAGTTTGAATTAAAATTTTTTTGGGGGACTATGTCCCAAAAACCCCTGTAGGCTTTTAAAAGAGGTGGGGGAACAAACAAAATTTCCCTTTAAAGTTAATTAGGAAATATAAAAACATTAGAAGAAATTAAATTAACACAAAGGGACCAGAAATCTATGAGTGCACGAAAAATTAAAATTTTCCAAAAAAAAAGGAAATTATTGGTAAAGAAATCGACACACTTACTACAGGGTTTCACCCGGGGATCAAACGGGGGTTTTAAAGGAGTGTTTTCCCCATCCAGGGCCAAACCTCCCCCCCAAAATTAGTTTAAATTTCCATCATTAACCCCACTCTGATCCCGAGCCTGAAGCCCTTGGCAAAGGGGCCCGATTTTCCCGACGAGGCCTGTTTTTTGGGATCTAGCAGCCCCGGTCAACGTTTTTTTTTTCCGACAATCTCTCGCGTTTAAAGTCCTGGGCCGGGGCCCAATAAAAAAAAAGTTATGTTATGTTGAAATGCGGGCAGGTTGGGAAAAGTCCCCTGCGGAGGAAAAGAAATTTTGGGATAAAATTCTGCCTCATTTTTTGATAGCTTTAGCCCCGCCCTTTGCAAACCCTTGGGTGGTGAGCAATTTTCCCGGGGTTTTTTGGCCCTATGGTCCCTTGGGGGCCTTTTGGGCCTCTCAAAATCGCCTTTTCCAAAACCCTTGGGAAAGTTCCGTTTTAAAGGGATATATGTCTGACAGGTGGCATTTTGGGGTTTCCCTTCCACACGTTTCGCGACCTTTAAACCCCCCGACAAAATTTTTGGGTCTAAAAAAACGACCTGGGCCTTAATTTTTTGGGGAGAAGGGCCCCCCTTTTAAAGGGGGAAAGGGGGCCCTCTCCTGAGAAAAAGTCTGAGGTTTTAGTGTCCAGGAATTTTCGGGGTTTTTGAGGGCCTTATGGGCCAAAATTTCCCTTCCCGCCTAAATGGCGTAATCACGCACTGTCTCCCCAAAAATTTTGCTTAAAGGGCGTTAATTTTTTTTATGTCCCCGGGGCCCGGATCCCCCTTCTTCAAAATGTCTTTGAAACGGTCCTTGAATTCTTTCAAGGTTAGGGCCCCCAATTTTCCTCAAAAGGGAGATGTTAGAATTGGAAGAGCAGCACCCCCATTTTCAATTTAGGACTGCCCAAGGGGTTGGTCATGTCCTCGGCCCCCCAAGGGCTGGGGAAATTTGGGAAAGGGGGTGAAAAAATTTGGAGCAATTCCCACCCGACAGTGGGGGGGAGCATGCCCATAAAAGCCGGGAAAAGGCAACCGCCCCCCCTAGCACCTAAATCTAGAGACATACTGGGACCCTTTGGAAAAAAAAAAATTGAAACTTTCCCAAAATAAAAAAATTTTCCCCCCAATAAGCTTCTCAAGACAGTCCCCCCTTACAAAGGGGATAAAGTAAAAACTCAAAAAAAAGAAAAATTTTTTTGTATCCATTTCCCTTTTTCAACAACACCAAGAATTTTTCAAGGGGGAGGTCACGGCACCATTGTATATTAACTTAATACTGCCCTGGAAAAATTTTGTTTATTAGGGAAAAAAAAAAATTGAAACTCCCCCAAAAAAAAAAGTTTACCACCCCAAAAAGCTTCTCAAGGGCAGCCCCAGTTTTAAAAGGGATATTAAATGCATCAAAAAAAGAAAAATTTTTTGTATCCATTTCCCTTATTCAAACACACACAAGATTGGCCCAAAGGGGAGGGGCACGGGACCAAATTTTTAGGGATTCACTTACTATGCCCCCTGGAAAAAATTTTGTTTATTTAAAGGTAAAAAAATTTGATTTTTAAATTTAAACAGGTTCCAAAAAAGAAAAATTAAAACTTTTTCCATTGCGTTTTGACAGTTGGGGTAGAAAAAAAAACCCAATTTATCTCAGGGCCCTTTCCTGGGAAATGGTGTTTTGAAATGTGGGAAAAAAAACACAGAGACATTGCATTAGATTCCCCCAAATACAAATTTATTTTAAAAAATAACAGGGGTAAAAAAAAACTAGTGGCCTCCCCGACTTCAGCAAATAGAAATGAAAGTAAGAAAAACACAGGGGCAGGGGGATTTCAGCGCGTGGGGAAATAATGCTCAAAAAAACAAAAATTTTCTAATGCTTTAAATTTTCCCCTTTATTAGCCCTTTGTAAATTAAACAAAAAAAAAGAAAAGAAAATGAAAAATTTAAAAAGGGCCTACAAAAAATAGCTCGAAATTTTTTCCAAAAACCCTTAAAATTAAAGGCTCGGGTGCAGCAAAAAAAAAAAATTTATCCTATCAAAAAAAGAAAAAAAAAAATTGGGCAAACAAAGGGCCCCACCTTTACAATCCAACAGGTGGTTTTTAAAAAAATTACCCAAAAAAAAAAATAATAAAAAAAAGGGGGAAATTTTGGGAATTTTTACACCAAAGGGTTTCAGCAAAATTTAAAATTTATGTGCCCGGGTCAACTCAAAGAATTACCCGAGATTTGATAGGGCCAAAACCAGAATTTAAAAATGGCATCCACATTTATCATTTTTTAAAAAAAGAAAATTAAACATTGTTACTGGAAAATTTTAAATCAAATAGCACACCAAGTAGAAAAAAGAAAATTTAGCATTTGATATTAAAAACCCCCCCCCCCCCCCCTTTAAAAGTTACAAAATAAACCAAAAAAAGGGTAGTTCTAGCAAAGGGCCCTTTAACATGATTGACACTATCCAGCTTAAAGGTGGAGAAAAAAATAGCCCTAAGGATGTTAAAAAAAAAGGGAAAACGTTTTTGATCTCACCCAGGGTTCCCAACGGGAGGCCTGGTCTCGGTGTTTCAGGGAAAATGCGGGCGGGCGCTGTTGGCTCCCGGACCGGCATCTTGGGCTCTCCCCTTTAAAGGGATTCCCGGCGGCACAATTTAAACGTCGGAGACTTTTTGCGATCCAAAAAGGGACATATTAAGAACAAATAGCCGGCTTCCCCGGGCTGGGGAAAAAAAGATCCCCACCCTAGTAATCGCAGTACAGACGTCGAAACTGGTAGTAATTTCCCCCGAAACCAAAAAAAAAAAAAGGGGGGGGGGGCCTTTTGCCCAATTCACATCAAAAGTGGCAGTGATGGTGACCCTCGGCCTTGGGGGGCCAAATTTTTTGGGGGGCAGGGCGGGCCCAATTTAAAAAAAAAATAAAATTTTTACGGTGATCATTGAAATTAAAAAAAAGTTGGCCCTCGACCGTGAAAATATCTTTTCACATCTTTCAACACTTTAAAAAACCCCCAGTTTGGTTTTGCCAAAAAGAAAAAACAAGAGGCCGGAGCTGATTTCCTTTTTTTCCCTTTCACGTCCCCCACAGCACCCCACGCTGGCCCCCGAACTCCCCGTTTTTTGCCCTTTGGGGCGAGGGGGGTTTTGCAGAGACGCCCACCGCGGGGGCCAAACAGAGCGCGCATTCTCAGCCGGGAAAATTCCCAGAACATTCGATTGACGGGGGGAAAAGCGAAAAAGAAGAAAATGGGGGCCAGCGAAATACTACAGGCGGGAAAAACGAAAATTGGCCCAGAAGAAACGAAGACAAGAACGGGCCCTCTTTTAAATGGGGGAAAAAAAAATTAATTGATCAAAAAGGGGATTAAAAACGTTAATTTAAAAATTTCCCAAAATTTTA
>JAWZYV010017358.1:0-39360 GCA_038373885.1 Cheiracanthium punctorium
GTGATCCAACACTGTTGGACTGTTACAACTTTATGGGTGAGGTAGAAGAGAAAGGGAGGAGAAAAGTGTCAATCGTGTGTTATTTTTATTTTTGAAGAACGTCATTGGATTCAAATATTTTACATCATCACTCCTTACGGCCAATGTTGAAAATGTTCGCACGAAGATAGTGTTTTTCCGGTGAATTCCTGAAAACAGCGACGCATGAAAACAAATCATAACTGAAAAAACTTCATCCATAACACCCATAACGTGGGTATTCATCCAAAAAACTGGGTTCGACGTGTTCCTGTTTGCATTCAAAAGGGTGGCGGACATTTTCAGTATTGGCTGTAAGGAATGATCATTTTAAAAAAATGAATTCAATTGTGTTTTTCAAAAAGGATCACAGGATTCAGTAGCATAGATAAGCGTAAAGTTTTCAAAATTATTGGGGGGGGCGGGCCCCACAACCACATATATTCACGTCAGTGGCGTATATACATATATGTGAGTGTGAGTTGCAAAAGTCGTAACCCCCCCCATGAAAAATTTCTGGCTACGCCACTGATTCACGTACATATAACTTACTCATAGTTGCCAACTACTACGGAATATAATGAACCACTTTTTCTACATGATTTTTCGGCTTAAAATATAGCAAAATTTTTGTGATGCGCGCGCGAGTTGGTTATTATTTTGAAAAAAAATAATTAAAAAATAGACTGTTTACAAAAAGTGGTTAGTTATATTTCGTAGTAGTTGGCAGCTATGACTTACTATATATAAGTGTAAATTATTGGAGGCGCTCGATCTCTATAGGTCCATAAAATTCTACACCAATGTAAGGTAAGTATCCATGTTAGTATCTTCCTATCATGTTATAAGTTTAAAATAGACGCAAAGTAAAAAATCCAAAGGAGGAAAAAAAAAACATTTTCGATGAGATAGTGCATTTTAGACACATCTGAACGTTTCTTCATTTCATACCTTACATTGCATAATCTGATTTTAATGAACCAGAGGCTGGCGAGGACAGCTTATAGTAGCATTTTGTGTTACAGGGCGTCACAGTGAATACTAAATCATGATTGAAACCAAAAGAAGAAAATGTTTATAAGTAAAGCTTTTTTTTAAACATTTGTAAATGGCGTGAATACTTTTTTTTATTTTAGTATAAATTAGTTATCTGTATTGAGTGATAAATTATTGGGTGGGCTCAGCCCCTATTCACAATTTATTGGGGGGGCTCGAGCCCCACGGGCCCATATAACTCTACGCCTATGGTAGCATAGTGCATCTCCCTGTCTGTTTTAGATCACCCATAAAATTGTAACAGTCGAACAGTGTTGGAAATTGTCTTTAACTGTTATAAAAGGTTCGAACAAGTATATTTCAGTGAGAGAATATTTGTTGCATCTGTCCGATTAAACAGGTCATAAGAAAGACGAACGGGTATATTCTTTTAAGTGGATCACCCTGCAATTTCTTATGAATAATCACGGCAACACGGATTCCCTCCCCCCCAAAAAAATAAAAATAATCAAATATTTACTTTTTAAAGAGACTCTATCCATTGGTCTATTTTGTTCTTTTTTTCAAAAAATTCCTAGTTAAATATTAAATTTAAAAAGAGAAATAAAAAAGGAAGTGTTGAAAAGAGGTGTCAGTTTCGACAGTAAGTGAAAGGGGGGGGGGGTATGTAGTATTATGCTTTCTGCAAATGGGGTGAGGATTAACGATATGCTAAGAAAGTTTGCGAACTAAAGCGTAACAGCTTGCCCAATCTCAAACTTTTCCCGCCCGCTTTTGTTCTTTTCTCCCAGTCACTGGTGTTTTTAGGGGATTATAAAGTATTTTCTCCTAGGGGATGTCTTAGTTTTTCTTTCTTTCGTTTTTTTAACGTTAACAAAAACAGAAACTTTCGAGAAGTTTTGAAATTTTAAGAAGAGCGCTGAAAGTTTGCACAAAAGATAAATTTAAAATAATAAAAGTTCGTGGAAACGTTAGTTTTTTTTTTCCCTCTTGTTTCTTCTTTCGGTATAAAGTAGAATGGAAAATTTGTACCTCTTATAAAAGTTTTCTTCGTGTCCTAGCTGGAGAAGCTAAAGGTTAAATTTTCGAAACTCGCCTGTGTCGAAAGTAACGAGCTCTTTTAGTCAGAGTCAGTTTAGTCTTTTTCAAAAGAAATTTTTTAAAAATGGTTCTGATATCGGATCGTCAGTGTGCTTTCATAGCTCTGTTGTGAGCAGTCTTGTTCTCCAATCATGAGTCTCCACGCGGCTCCGTGTTAAGCAAACAAATCCGTCCCGGTGCTGTGATTGCGCCTGCGCAAGCACAACAGCTCGTGAGATAACTCGTCGTGGGATAACTCGTTCATGGGATAACTCGTCGAAAAAGAGGGGGAAAGGGTTATGAAAAAAAAACTATCGGAGGAGATACCAAGTCCCAGTTCGCTGCGGGGTAATAACCTTTTCGGCTTGTCATCGAAGGCATGACCTTGAGGCACTTCTTCAAGCAGCTGACTTGCGGCAAGATCTCACGCGCATCCAGCACGACTTGGTTTTCTGTGGAACTGTAGTGGCTCTAGAACCATTCTATCACGCCTTGGGTCCGGGTTCGAATCCCGGCATGGATAGTAATTTGTCCGTCCTTTCATAGGGTATAACGCTGGCCGTCCAGTGGGAGCCCCCATAAGGAAATGGTCACCAGTTGTAGTGGACAATGCCTAATGGGCAAGTGTCAAAGTTTTCTATGGAGCAGTTGCGACCAGCCCGGCATTTTCCGTTTTCATCGTTATACTTTTTTTTTTTTTTAAATTTCATGTGGTCACCACATGACTTCCTTGTATGTCTGTTAAATCATAAATATTTTTGGTACGCTCCATCTAAACTTATTTCAATTGAAAGAGATACAAACGACTATAATACTAAGGTTTAGCGATTCTTAGCCAAATATTTGAGATGTCGCCAAGCTGTGTTTCATAGGCTTAACTTACTAAGGGCGAGGGGGGGGACGATTGCCCTCTCAAAAAGTTTAAGAAAATTCAGCTTGTCACTTATTTAAAAATATTTGCTACCATAGACATTTTGCTCCCCCCCCCCCCCAATGTTTGTATGCCAATTAATTTACGCCAATGCTGGGTTCAGTTTGAAAAAATTATTTTTGGCACTTAATTTGGCGATATTCCGCCAATTTTGAGATAGTTTGTGAGATTATGGACGTAATTGTGTCAGGATGTGGAATTCATTCCCGAATGTTTGCTGTGCACTTTGAAGACTGAGTGGGTGGCAACATTCCGTTGCACGATAACGCCAGGCTGCATGTTGCAAACGCTGTTCCGACTACGTCGGAGAACTATTGCCGAGACGCTTTGCTCATCCTCTGTACAGACCAGATCTCTTCTCATGTCGATATTTGCTTAGGAATTAGAGATGCACGACTGTGTACAATCCTGGTTCCATAGACCAGCGGTTCCTAAACTTTTGACACTGTGCCCCCCCTCCAACAAAGGATCACTTACAATATCGTGCCCCCCCCCCAATCATATTCCTCAGCATACATATAGTTTTTGATTCTTGTACAATGAGCACTGAGTCGCCTTTTCTACAGAGCAATCTTATCAGTAAAATTCGAATGAACATTTTAAGCGAAAACAGATAATTTTTGGAGTCAAAACAAGAATGAATAATCTGATTTCTTAAAACATGCATTATCACTAGCTGTTTGGGTGTTTTTCTTGCACGCCCGAAGGGTGACGTACCCCACCGGTTGGGAACCGCAGCTAAAGAACAAACTCAAAAAATTTTCCATGGAGGCCGTCGACCGTCTTGTTTCACAGTGGGATATATGTGTAAAACCTCAATACAACGATACTTGAGGGACCCAATAAAATGATCGTTCCAGAGGGGATGTATCGTTATATCGAGGAAAGATTTACATTGTATGGGGATTTCGCGGGACCGAAAAATTTTATCGTTATCGAGGGATTTGTCGTTGTATCGAATATCGTTATAGCGAGGTGTTACTGTATTAACAGTTACGGGGCAATTACTTTCGAAATAATGAATAGTTTATTTACTTGTATTCTCACCAGTCTTGTTTTCATTGGGCTGCCCTTATAAATTGCTGACAGGATTGATTATCAAAGTGATTATTGTGAAAACGACATTTCCGACTAGGCTTGTCAACTTTCAATTTATGAATTTACGGGATTTTCGCGATTGAAATTCGGGACGAGACTAAAAAAGGCGAAATCCAGCTTACTAATTATGGAAAGGCGAGGAACACAATTAAAACCAGATTTGATTTTTATGTTTTAAATAGTTTCATTGAATGTTATGTTTTGCTTTGGCATAATTATAAATGCAATACAGCTAACAAAAGTTAAAACAAAGAGGCAAACGAATGAAAAATTTATATAAATTATTATACAAAGTCGTCTGTATCTCTTCTTTTTATCAGAACAAAGAGTACGATCATTAGCCATTAAATTAAATGAACTCTCGACGAAGTATCTAGAAGCAATAAAGTTCGCGTTCCATCCTGAACCAGTGGACTCTTTGCTAGAGCTTTCTACACCAACTGGACTTTTAGCACGACAAACCCAGGAAACAAGCAGAGTATTCTGGAACAATATTTATAAAAGAAACTGAATGTTGAAAATTTCTTCTACTTTATCAAATTATTAAATTACTTATTCTATTCAAAAAACGAGACATTTGGTGTGGCGTGTGCTCTAAAGGCCTAGAAAGGCCTAGAAACGTCTTGGCTCTCGCAGGACGATCGGCAACCCTGTTTCCAACCCATAGTGCTATTCAGGCGCGTAGCCAGGAAAATTTTTCGGGGGGAGGGATATGAACTTATATGTGTATAAAAAAACTGAATTTCATCACTAATCCAAAAATTTCGGGGGGGGGGGGATATATCCCGATATTCCCCCCTTGGCTACGCTCAGGCGCGTACCCAGGAAAATTTTTCGGGGAGGGATATGAACTTATATGTGTATAAAAAAACTGAATTTCATCACTAATCCAAAAATTTCGGGGGGGGGGGGATATAGCCCGATATCCCACCCCCTGGCTACGCCCCTGCTGCTATTTGATTCTGAACCATCTCGGTTTCCTCTACCACACCCTTTACATTTTTTTTTAAAGCGCTCTGAATCATACAGACTTTTCCCCCCAAATTTCAAAGTAAAACTTCTCCAGATTATTAATGACTATGTCATTTTATCTCTCACCTCCTTTATTGAAAATGGTCCGAAAAATGTGTGCCAAAAATGCGACATAAATGTATGTGACATATATATATTGAGTATTTTACAAATATTTAAATACTATTAGTTCACAACAGATCTGTTTTACAATATTTCGTAAGCTCTAGAATAGGCATCCCATGTATTTTTCTATAAATAGGTTACAATTCCTAAAAATTTGAACATAGGGTTACCAGGCGAAATACAGCAACCCTACTCACTTAAAGCTCTCTCAACAGTATCCAATAACGAAAAGCAAAATTTTTGGTGTTTTAAGATCGATACTAAAAGTTAGATAAGTTACTTCAGTGATCATCGACCCACGTTTGCAATGGCAAGGAAAGATCAGGAAACCCTCCTACTTCCAGTCGATGAAATAAATGCAAAGGAAGAATAAAAGAAAAAGGGGTGAGAGATAAAATTGCATAGTCAATTAATATCGTTTCAATACGGCAATAATGAAACTAAAAAATTAGGGGCGGTTCAGGAGGGGGGGGGCTCCCCCTGACGAGGCTCGAACAGCCCATTTATATTTTTTTCTTATGAACCACTTACTATTTAAACAATTCAAAAAGTTTTTACATAAAGAAAACTTTTATTTCCCTTTTTTCACTTTTTAGTTTCTTAAACACAGTTACATCTTTTGTTTGCTGTACTCTGCGATTATTTTTTTTTTCTTTTTTTGTGTTCGTTTATTGAAGCATCTCTTGCTTTCCCCCTCTCCCTCCTCTTCACTTCTATTTCAAGCCGAGTTTTCTGCAGTGCGAATCGATCTTTATTATCAAAACAAACTTCTCTTCTTGTTTACAAAACTGCTCGATGAGGTGGAGGGGGGGGCGAAGAAAAAAGAAATGTAGCGTTTGGTTAAGCTTGACAAAATGATTTCATCCTTTCACTGTTTGCGCTATAAGATTGCGGTTTTCCTAATGTCATCTGCTTTTGACAGTTATTTTTCGACCCGTGGTTTTATCGAAATACGCCAGTGTTTCAAAAGCCGTCCAAAAAGTGTGCACTCTAATAGTAGTAGTATATTTGTAGAACTAAAAAAAGTGGTTTTTCGTTTCTCAGGGTCTTATAGTTAGGCATCATTTTATAAGAAAGAGGGAATATTTATGTTATTAGGTAAAAAAAGTCTGCTTACTTATCCATATTATGCAGGATGTTTCAAAATTAGAGGAAAAATCTTCCAAGAGGGGTAGGCCACACCAAGACTGTTCAAAATCACACAGCAATGTGGGGTCGGAAACGCCGTCTTCTTGCACCTGTTAACCCTTTAACGCGCAGTGTTGCCGCTCTGGCAACGCCAAACTCTGACGTTTTGACTGTTGCCAGTCACGAAGAATAGTTTTGATTTCTATAAAAATAGTGGCGGGTGACACAACTCCACTAGAATCCTTTACTCTTTAACACGTCATTTCCGTAAAAAAAAATTGTCACGATTATTTTTAACAGCACTGACATCTGCCGAAAAATGGAAGAATGCGAGAACAGCTTGACAGATTGCCCAATGCTGAAAAAAGGGCAGCCGTTGCCAGCGCTCAACCTAACTACCAGCAAGATGGCCGCACAAAGCAAGATGGCCAGCGGCGTCAAAAAGGGGTCTCTAGATCTGTGGCACGAATTAATAGATCCATAAAAGTCAATTAGTACTTTTTTATTGACAGACTATCATACATTTTCCCGTGTGCGCAAATTAATCCTTTAACACGCAGTGTTCCCACTCTGGGAACACCCAACTCTGACGTTTTGACTGTTGCCAGTCACGAAGAATAGATTGGATTTCTATAAAGAGTTGCGGGGGACATAGCTCCACGAGAATCCTTATACTTTTGATACAGCGAGAATCTTTATACCTTAATACATTTTAGCCCGTAAAAAAATTGTCACGATTCTTTTTAACAGCACTGACATCTGCTGAAAAATGGAAGAATGCGAGAACAGCTGGATAGATTGCCCCATGCTGAAAAAAGGGCAGCCGTTGCCAGCGCTCGACCTAACTACCAGCTAGATGGCCGCACAGCCAGCTGCGTCAAAAAAGGGTCTCTAGATCTGTGGCACGCGATGAACGTTTCGATCGTTTGCCCTCTTGCTGGTCGTTCAGTCGAGCGATGGCAACGGCTGCACTTTTTTCAGCATTGGGAAAGGGTTGCCCTCAAAGGGTTAATAATCACTTCGGAAGATGTGTTGAACTGTGTGCCGAATGTCTTAATCGAGTTTCCTAAACAAAGGGCTCTCCTCCGACAATTTCATCCATGTAATGGGGGGGGGGGGAATTCTCAGTTAACAATTTTTATCAAATGCAATCTGTAAAAGATGCATTAGTTTTTGAAAAACCGCGGTCGGAAAGTTCACTATTACTTGAACTCTCTCGAGTTAAAGTGATTATAAACGTCGTCTTAATTGACATGAAGACTACGTTTCCGAACCCACATCGCTTCGTGATTCTGAACAGTCTTTGTGTAACCTACACCTCCTAGAAGTTTCTTCCTCTAATTTTGAAACACCCTGTACGTACTGAATGGTTATACAGTAGAACCTCGATCTATCGTTTTTCAAGGGGTGCGTAGTAAAAAACGATGCATGCGGGAAAACGACGAATGCGGGTTAAAGTCAAAATAGGAAGAAAACAGTATCAATGTATACAGTATATCAAAAATACTAAATTTGTTACCAAACTGTAAAAGAAGCAAATTGAAGTTGTGTAGAAATTAAGTGATACTTATTTTTAAAATATCAGTAATTTTACACTGGGTTTTCCATTAATCCTTTAATTAAGCAAAATTTTCAAGATTTACAATTTCTTTTTTGTATTTTTATGTGTATTCATCTTTGTATATAAAAATCATACAATTTCAAATACCGTTATTGCGTAGGATAAACTAGGCACTAGTGTTGGCTCAGTCTCATAGGCATGAATATTATTCTCAGCCTCTTCGCGATTATTTTCACTTCTTGAGTCGCATTTCTTCCATTCTTAGAATACCGTACGTTGCTACTTCTAAATCAGTGGAAATATAATCACTACATTTCACACCATACTCATCCCTGCTAGATGTTATAACTCTTCACCTATACCACCATCAACCCAAGATATCATACCAGGAAGTAACTAGATTTGTAAGCCATATATTGATCCACTTCATCTTCAATTTCATTTCTGTCAGAAGAAACATTTTACAACGATGAACGCTGGAAAGCGAATTTTTGAAGAACGATACATGCGGGTTTTGTTAACGTTATTTGAATACAGTTTGTGCAGGGACCATAGAAATAAAACGATCCATACGGGAAAACGATGGATGCGGGAACGATAGATCGGGGTTCCACTGTAATTAGATTTCCCTCATAAACAGCACTCCGCAGCTGAAACGGATGAGCAGAATTATCCGAACTTCGGCCATTTTTTTCATTCATCCATTCCCTACATTTGGCGGAAAGTCTCCAAGCCCTAATGTTATCCAATGAATTTTAAAGGTTCATAGATCGCGAGATAATGGACCGATTTGCATGCAGCAAAATGCAAATCTTGGTTAATGAACAGGTTGAACATTAATTTTAGATTACTTTAATAGGCTTTGACGGAGGCAAAATGATAAGCTTCAGCATTATCCGATAGAATAAAATAGAGAATTCAGGCTTATTTTTTCATTTTATTTTTATACATTTATTGCGTTCAATAATTAAAATTAAATATCGTAAGAAAGAATGACGTCATTTTGATGTCACGGGTTTGAAAATTCAGTAGAAACCCAATTCCGTTTGCAAGCTGTGACGAAAGTATGACGCTACGGACGATATGATAATCTAAGAGTTAGTTGCGTGCTTATACTATTCGAAGAGATTTTTGGACCGGTTTGTAGTAAAAGCTTTTCAGAAGCTGGCCATTCTGGAAAACCATAAATTCTCCCAAAGCTCTTTCTGGAAACCATAAATTTTAGTTATCTAAAACCAAAAACCATAAAGGGATTGAAAAGGGATTTGATTATTTAATTTCGAGAAATCTTAACGCTTTTACACAGTGGCGCACAGGAGGACTACACAGAGACCCTGCATCTCGAAGGGCCCCCACCCCCCCAAAACTCTAAAGTAGTTAAATGCGGTTTTTAGGCAAGCAAGTCCAATTTTCAACTATTGCATATTCTAATATTCTATTTCCTCTAAATTCCCCAGTAAGGGGCACCTTTTCAATCTCAAGCCGGCCTCACCATGGCACAGTGGTTATATCACTGAAAATGGTAGACGGCCGAAGTGTGAAGGTCCCGGGTTCGGGTCTCATCGCGCGGTCGTCGATCTAACGATCTGGAGTTTTGGTAGGTTTTCTCCAGATGTAACGTGAATACGCGTTAGAACCCCTTAGAAAGTCCTCCTACCGAGGCATCCCTCATCTTAGCCAGATACCCCTCGCGCAGGTTTACGCTTTAATCACACACCATCACAATCAATCTCAAGCCGAGTGCCACTCCAAAGGAGCCAGTCCAGGCCCAGGTGGATGTGGCTACTATTCTAACTCTGCAGCATAACTGTTCTAACCATTTTTAAGTGTGGGAGACAATTTCCAACACTGCTGCACTGTTACAACTTAATTATACGAGATAAAACATAAATGGAGAGACGCACACATTATCATCCCATTGTTAATTATTCTTCATCCCGTTAGATTTTAATAGCACCCTAGTGGTAACACAAAAAAAAGTAAGAAAGATGAAACACTTTCGAATTTTAAAACGCACTAATGTGCTATATATTAAAAGCGTATCATAATTTATGCGCCGTCCCTATTTTTTTTCCTTACTCCATTAAGTTGGAAACATCCGACATCTGTATCATTATTCATCAGCATGGGCGCCGGCAGAATATTTCCCAGGGGGGGGCAAAGGCTACTCCAGGGGGGGCAAAGACTACTCAAGGGGGGGCAAAGACTACTTTAACGTATGGTTACAATGTTGAAAAGAGCAAAAAAGCAAGGGAAAACACTGCATACAAAAATCGAGGGGGGGCATGTCCCCCCCTTTCCTATGCTGCCGGCGCCCATGTTCATCAGTATGCCGTATTTTTCTCCCTTGTTCCATAAAACACATCTTTGAAATCGACATCTATCTTAAAACCGCCTACTAAAACTGTTTTACAATTTCCGCCAAGCATGTTCCAACTGCACTTCACCGTTTTAGATACTATTTGGATTGTGCATCATAATCCATGAGTATGTCGTGTTTGACTTTCTGGGGTAGATTTCTACTTTAAAGCTCCGACTCTCGGCAAAGGTGGCGATAATTAAACATATGCAGTTACCTCGGCGATTTATGTGGCAACCCTAATTTAGAATTAAAATAGCGATTTGGAACAACACGTAAGTATAGCATTCCATTGATGTTATGACGCTTTTTTGTGCTTTTTAAAATCTCTTTTTGAACTTTTTAATCTTCGTGGAGTCATGGCGGTAAAATATTTATATTGAAGTGGTTGCCCGGAATGGTTACAGAGTGAGTCAGGGATTAGCGTAATTATGTTGTAGGATGCTGATTTTACATGATCTGATTTGCAAAATGAGATTTAGCTGCTCAAAATATTCGGTCACGTGATGGCGCTTTATTCTCCGCGCTCTGGTCCTCAACAGGTTAAAACAACACTTCATTGGCATTTTACCGTATATCAGGCGCGTAGCCAGGAAAATTTTTCGGGGGGGGGGGGATATGAACTTATATGTGTATAAATAGACAGAATTTCATCACTAATCCAAAAATTTCGGGTTGGGGGATATATCCCGATATCCCCCCCTCTGGCTACGCCCCTGCCGTATACATTTTAATTTGTTTTGTAAAATACTTTTTGAGTGACTTTTTTACAGAAATGGGTATGAAAATTCACAAAAATAGATTTTGAAATCCACAGAAACAAACAGTTTTCACAAAAATGGGACACGGGAAAAAAAAATTTCTGGACTGATCCCCGGTTGTTGGAATTTCTCGAAAACTCAGTTTGATGCAGTCCCTTGACCGAAATGTGTTTGAGACTATTTTGTATGCTGTTTACGAACAAACCGAAATCGTGAACACTATTCGCACCTGTAAAGGATTAAATAGTATTAGTGATATCTGTGTATCATAAAACTGTCCTAACTTAATAGTTATTCAGCACATTAATATTTTTAAACCATAGAAATAAAATATAATTTTTGCTGTTGATTTTACTATGCTTAACTGATATAAATAGAGTAAAACAGATGCATGATCTAGAGACATAATATTTTAATGAAATCCTATCACCATTACGATATTAATTGAATAAATTAATAGAAATACGTAACAAATCTGCAATAAATTTTAGTGTACCATACGCTCTTTTTATCAGATTTAGCCGATTAAAACCCACTGTACTGAACTAACATGAACATGATATAAATATTCAAAAATAACTCAACATTTTGTCAAAGTATTTAAGTAGGTATTAACATGGCTTACTTACAATAATAGGAACATTTCGTTTTGAATAAAACCTGGCAGCAATCATCGCCGTAATTTACTTTAAATTCTGCATGAAGAAATTCTTATTATGGTCAAGTACATTTATTGATCACAGACGATAAAGTAATTTTATTAAAAAGATAATGGTTGCGTTTGTGGCTCCTGAATTGAGTTATTCGCTCCGGACTTTTAGTTCGAACTAATATCATTTTATGGTAATTCGAGTCGAATTTCAATATTTTTGCTACAGAGAATTTTTTCGAATACTCTGAAATTCCCCCAAGTACGCATCTACCTGAAGGCTATTTACAAATACCTGAAAGATATTTACAAATTACATACCTGAAGGATATTTACAAATTCTGAAATATATATATGAATACTTTTTAACATATTTATTTATTTGAACAATTGTAATCCGTTACTGAGTGATCTAGATAGTATATGATGTCATCAGTTTCTGAAGCGAAAGCTGCAGCCTAACTTACCTTAACTGCATTCGAAAACTGCTGAATAATTTCATTGTGACGTAATATTTCCGCCGCAACTCGTGAATGCCATTAATGATATCGCCGTTCGTGAGACCTTCTTTCCGTGTTTTGAAAAAAAAAAAGACAGTTTTTAAAATATGAGACAATTTTAGGATATTATTTCAGCAGTTCGGAATTTTAGCAAATTCAGGATCCGTACGAACCCTGCTTGAAGATGGGGATAGGGAAGGCCCCGGATAGGGTAAGGTGACCAAACGTCCCCATTTTCAGGACGTTTTTCAATTGTCCCCAGAAAGTAAAATGGAACTGGGGACAATTTTTAATTATTGCATTGTTTTTCAATTAAATTACTGTAATTATTGCATTAATTATAAATGTCCCCAGTTTTGTTGTCAGAATCGGGGACATGTCCCCGATTCTGACTACAAAAATCTGGTCACCTTAGGATAGGGGCGCTTTTCCGGCATTTTACGGTAATTATTAAACGTTGACCTGTCCACGACACGACAATAAAAAAAAAAGTATTGGGAAGCACTGACTTAATGTATGAGACATGTCGCTAAATGGATTTTTGTAAGCAAAATATTAAATAAACAGCAGCTCCTCCCCTAATTACCGTATTCAGTGAAATTCCATTTTTACTGTCCTTTAAAAGTGTATTCGAGTACAAGACAAATTTTCTATATTGGTTTCACAACAACTCTCCGACCTTAGTAGAGGCCAATGTTTCCAAAGCCGAGAACCATTAGGGGGGGGGTGGGGGGGGAAATGAATTTTAAAAAAAAGGAAAAAAAAAATCTAAAATTCTTCCAGATTTTATTTACGCACTCGGCTGGAAGAATTTCAGATTTTTTTTTTTAATCTATTCAATCAATACTGCCATATAGAGGAAAATGATGACTGTAAGTGTCCTCGTATAGACTCCTGTTCGCATCATTTTGTTGCTGAAAATGGGATCCATTTTTGCTTGGCCCCCTAGTGGTGAAATGTTTTGGATGAGTGCGTATTGGAAAATCTAAAGTATCCATTGCAGTTACGAAATCGGATCCTTGATCGGAATCGAATTCTATGTTAAAATTTCCTACTCAAACAGTCTTACAATCATCCTCCTTCAGTAACGTTTCGAATAGATCGTCTAATAGTATCTTCATAAGAAATTCGAGGACTAGGCGTCGATCGTCATCACTCGCAACACCATCTCACCTTTAGTCGTGTGTGGTGAAGTCATACGCAAATGGACCCATTTGGTCTTGGGCTCGTGTAGGCACGGGTAAAGCGTTTCGTTAAGTTTTCCTTTATAAAAATCACAGCTCCAGATGGCTTTCTGTTTTGGAAACCACTGTCTATCCGTTCGATCCAAGTGAATCCTGGTATTTGAAAATCATCTGAAAGGATAGTCCATGTTTCCGTAGCAGAAAACATGAATCAAACGGAAAAGTGACCACGGCGTGCCGCGTAGACGAAAATCCCGTGTGCTTGAACGAAATAGCACCCGAGTATTAATAATTACGGCTACTCACTCTAAGTTCTTTGGAATCGTGCTTTAAAAAAAACAAAAAAAAAACTAATTACTTATTCAACGAGCTAAAATGGGAAATTTGACTGATACTCGGACATTATTTTTTTTTAAAGTGGGCACTCCGTTTGTAAAAAATAATAGTTGGTCTTTTAAGGAATCAAACCCAAGCATAAAGCGAATGGCGTGGAGTAGGACAGGCCACTAACCTCCAAGCTGCCGGTCCCAAAGCACTCCGAGCAAGTCCGAAAACGAATGTTCCAAATACATCAGCTACAAGTGGCAACGGGCTGTGTTTGTTTTGTTTTCTGAAGTGAGCTCGAAAGCATGGCTGGAAGCGACGGAAATTTACGCTGGAGGAAGAGTTCAGGAAAGAAACCGGGGAAGATTCGTAAGTTTAAAACAGTTTTTGTTCTCTTACACAACAAAAGTGGCGTATTTTTTGAGATTCTCTTTTGCTTTGTTTGTATAAGTAGTCTCAAAGATATCTGGTAAGGGATGTCTATAAGAAGTGATGTTAGGCTTAGAAGGGGTTTGCCAGAGTTAAAGGGAAAATGGGGTGGCAGATGGACATGCGTAAAGTGACCAGACGTCCTGCTTTTGGCGGGACAGTCCTGATTTTTACCTATATGTCCCGGTGTCCCCACAGAATCCTAAAATGTCCCGCTTTTCCATTCTTGTCCCGCCACGATCCCGCTTTAGGAAAAATAAATAAGTTAATGTAAAATAAATTCGCATGAAAATGATTGTGTTAGTTACAAAGTTTTTTGTTACTTTCATTTAACACTTTTTTTAAAATTATTGATGAAAATGATTGTTTTGTAATATGCATTAATGCATGCCTATAATCAGTGGATGGTGATTCTGTAGTTATTGTTAGAAAGCGAATTAATTTGGAAAGTTATCCAAAAATTAACAATAAAATTATTTAAAACCTAAGTTTATATAATAGGCCTATTTTATTTGTATATTCGCCCTATTTTTTCCTACAAAATAATACTGAACTACACATACTGAACATCATATTGAAAAAATCACGTATCGGCGATCGAAAAAGTAACTTTTGTTCCTAGTTTGTTGGCTGAAGTAGTTGAAAATGCTGAGGATGATAATGTGTATGATGAGGTTGAGCCAGAGGTAGAGTGCACGTACACACAAGAAACCGAGCAAAGATGTTGATTCAAAGGAAGCTTTTAGACATGAAATTTTATCCGTTGTTTCTGAATTGAGAAGCAGTAGCAATCGTCCACATAACCTATCTCTTGTTGTAAATGCTGGTAACTCTATCACAGCTAGTCATGGGCGCCGTCAGCATAAGGCAAGGGGTGGGGCAATGGCCTCACTCTGGATTTTTGTATGCAGTGTTTTTCCTTGCGTTTTTGCTCTTTCCAACATTGTAACCATACGTTGAAGTAGTCTTTGCCCCCCCCCCCTGGGGCATATTATGCCGGCGCCCACGCAGCTAGTCGCTCCTTTTTGTATTAAAAAATTCGAGCAATACCACAAAAGCTTAGCTGCCAACTCTCCCGTTTTCCTTTTTTCGTGATTTCAAACCACAATTTTTAAACTGTTTTATTTTGGATTCAATTTTTGGCCTCATTTTAACCACATACTTACATGGCGCCAGAGATGCCTCGATCAGGAAGGGGGGCTTTGTCGGTCGGAGGGGGGTCCATTGCACTGCGGGCGGTTGACGGCTGCCACTTTCACCCAATGCAGTTGGTTGGGGCGCACAATTTATGGTACGAATTAAAAATGAGTGGTGGGAAATCTCCCGGAAAAAAAACGGAGTGTTGGCAGTTCTGACAAAAGGGATGCAACAAAAATGCGCATTGAATCCCGAATACATAGCTCAGTACAGGGTTATGAGTAGCCTTATCACACATTTATTATGTAGACTAGCCGCTCCGGCGACCAGTTGGTTCGCCATCTTAATAAATCTTGTTCGGAGAGACTCCTGTTCTTCACCGGCTTCCTTGGCACTCAAATCTCTCAGATTCTGAATGGAATTTAAAATTAAGATGGTTACAAACATGGACGGCCCTACGGTAAGTGTCATCCCTGTTAATGTAAAAAAGACGCCCCTTTTATGCTACTTAGTTTTTGAGTTCGAAATGACGCCCCTTCGAAGCCGGCGCGTTGCTTACCGTTTCGGGCCGCCCCTGATTACAAAAATAAGATGGTTAAATGATAAAAACCTGCAAAAAGGAACAAATTATTTTCGTCTTATATTAATTCTGAAGAACTTCTGGATGTATTGGCCTTTATCAAAAATGGAAAGGAAACAAAACTAAGAAAATCTGAAACATTTTCAGATTTTAAATACGCACTAAAGCGCTATGTATTAAAAGCGTATTACAATCCATGGGTTTTCCCTATTTTCTTTCCTTATTCCATTAAGTTGGAAAGTATATCCTTATTCATGAGTGTGATTAAACACAGCTAAAATTGATATTTCTATCATTTTTCTGGATGTAATACATTAGAAATAGATGGGAAAAGCTGTGCAGAAAAATGCACAATTCGAACTGAAATAAAGTTTAAAACTCATTCAGGTGTATTCATAATTCAAGTAGCAGAAGCAGACGATAAATAGCGCTTGGCGTTAGAATCACATCTCCTCAAAATCGTATATCAACCATTTTATTTGTTGCCAAATTAAAAAGTTGCACATTTTAGTCTCGGAAAATTTCCAAATCCTATTTTTCTTTTGAGTATAAAAAATTTCATTCCTGCTCTGATTTCACATGCACACGATGTTTTAATTAAAAAATAACCCTACAAATAATGTAAAAAAAAAATATTTTATTTTTACTTCAAGAGTCTGAATAATTAATAAACTCGCCAAAAATGGCAACCTAGATAGCCAAACTCCCCCTCTTTCCACCACAGGGTTACAATTGCGAAATGGCGAGAACAAAAATGATCATTTTGCGACACGTTTTTTATCGATATCTCCTAAAATAATTCGAATTTCGAAAAAATCGCTTCGAGGTGTGTCGCGACCCGTCTCGGAGAATTTCCGTACAAAATTTGGTAGGTCTACGATCACCCGCTTCAGAGCTACGCGAGACACAGACAGACAAACGGACAGTTTACATCTTGTTTTATTTATATAGATTATTATTAAGTGCACAATCAATTCTGCATCCTGAATGCACAAACTGAGCGCACAATTATGTGCTGCAGCTGAGAGTGCACATACAGTGGGCTTCCACAGTACACACACATGTACACTGTAAGTGCACAATCTTTTTAGTGAGAAGGGGGGGGGCGAGGTGAACCGAAAGCGACTGCGAAGATGTTTTAGAAGAGTGGATATAGTTTCAATACGTGTAACTGTTTGAGTGTCATTTGCTCTGCATTAACTTCGCTGAATTTCTTTCGATATAATTTTGAATACCTCCCGAAAGTATTAAGAGCTAGTATTGATCTTTTTGATATTTTATTTTTTGCAAGTTCTTGATTATGAACCGTAATCCTTTTAATCAGTGTTTTAAACTATGAAGTTATAGCTGAATTTATTTTTGATCTAAAAGAAATCCCTGATCTAAAAGAAAATTTTGTGGAAAAATCTTTTTTTTTTTTTCCACGAAAATTATTTTCAGACGATAATGTGCTGTTTTATTTAAGTATTCATCCAGCGACGTCACCTGGTGACTGCTCACAAATAAACTTCACAGTGACCACACAGTGCAGTTACATCACTCACAAGTTACCAGACCCTTATTATCGCATGGGCAAATCGGGACTTTGCCCTGGGCCCCCAGTTTCAAATGTTGTTCTGAAATATTCTTTTATATATCAAAATTTTATGAAAAAGAAAACACATTTTATAGATGGGGACCCCTAAATTCATGAATGCCCGGGGCCCCTGTTGGTCATAATCGGGTCCTGCAAGTTACCATGTGACAGTCCTGTGACAATTATGACCCCCTGTGACGTCATAGAGACTCTTTTGTGACCCTCTGTGCTATTAGAGAAGACGCTTTCGCTCTTATCCCTCTGTCTCTTGGCACTTGGCGCATGCGCGCGAAGTCCCAAATAAAGATTTCCTTTCCCCGTAAATACTTTACCCCGAAATGTGGGTTATGTTTCCGAAATCATGAGTTCGAGTAGAGCATCGGTAGGTTACGCTATACTTTCGGAAACCTTTCTGCTATAAGTATGTAACGTTTCTGAATTTTTTTACTGTGTAGATTGGAACCAAAAATCGAGATGCACAACTAGATATTTCAACAGTCTTATATATGAAATTTTAACATTCTACGACTAATAGTTTTTAAGATTTGAGAGTTAAATACGCACACACGTACACCAAAAGTCGCCAAACGTGGCGACTTTTCGCGTAGTTCATGAGGGAGGCACATGACCGTGGTCGGACCATTACCTAACTTATATGGTAGACGGTATTGTGCTTGAAATGGATGAATGCCCCTAAAATTGCCATTGGCCATAATGTATTGGAAATCTTTTGAGTGTTCCTGTAGCAGAACTATACATGATAACGACACATTTTTTAATGGAGAAATTCATTTTGTAACTCTTAACAGCATATATATCACACCTGAGTCATTTGAAATAGTCCAATACCCCGAAAATACGATTTAATAAATTTCGGCCCGAGAGCGTAATGTATTTGGAATATTTTGGGCGGTTCTGTAGATAAACTATCCAGTCGAATGGAACCGAAAAGGGAGGTGCGCAACTAGATGTTACAACAATCCAAAAGCATAAAGTTTCAACATTCTACGCCTAATAGTTTTTGAGATATGCGAGTTTACTGAAATTCGGCCCATAGAGTGTCATGTATTTCGAATCTTTTGGGCGGTCCTGTACATAAACTATCCATTCGATTGAGACCAAAAGGGGAGGTGCACAAGTAGATTTTACAACAATCCTAAATATAATATTTCAACATTCAACGACCCATAGTTTTTGAGATATGCGAGTTACATGCATACATACGTACGTACAAACGGCATGGAAAAACTGGCCAAAATAGACTCGCCGCTGGTCAAAATGAGTTGCAGACGCGTTTATAGGATCGTGCATGCAAGCTTACGATCAGATGCATCGAAAAAATTCTCAAAAGTAAATTGAAAGGTAGTCAAAATCGGTTTTTTCGTCGAAATTTTGGCCCCCGAAATTTTTCGGGATCACATTACTTCCTCATACTCCGTACAAGGAAGTAAAAAAGAGAGATCTATAAAATTCTTGCTGAAAAATAACTCACCCATACGAAAAAATCAATTTTAGCGACATTCTGGATAACGCATTCCCATTAAGATAGACGTGAGAAAAGGGGGGGGGGGATCCTCCTTCGTGAAAGAAAAAAAAATTATTATTTATAAAATTCTTGCTGTAACATAGAACAAATTTGAATCCTAATATTTAAACACAACATGCTTCTTTCTCATTAAGATATTATTCGAAATTTGTTTGTTTGAATTTTTAGTAAAAAATGCAGTTCCTTTTTGCTAACCCCGAGAGCTTCTGTTGTTGTTGCTAATGCCCTCTGGCAACTGCGTTGCGGTGACAGATCCCCCTATAAAGGCAGGCGATGGGCCGAAGGAGCGGCTTCCATTTCAATGAGCCCCAGTGGGAGGAAGTCCGCCTTAGCTCGGTGTCCCGTAATTTTAAACCCATTCCAGAGGAGGGACCAACCCCCTTGAAATCGGCACCCCCAAAGGTATCGTTTAACAACTTGGAGGACTTTGGAGCCACGAAGGATTTTACGTGCACCAGCTCCCATTAGCAGGTGCATTTCGCCAGCCCCCCCACCAAAACCGATTTCGATGAAAATCGTTCAGATCGTTTGTACCTCGTTTGTACCCGTTTGTACCAGCAAACTTTTCGTTTGTACCTCATTGGTATCTTCACAATAAGCGTTTCCTTGTGGGGGGGCTGGCGAAATGCCTAGCCCCCCCACCAACGAATTTTCAAAAATGAACGATGCCAATCGTTTGTACCTCGTTTGTACCCGTTTGTACCAACAAAATTTTCGTTTGTACCTCACTGGTAGTTTAACTATAAGCGTATCCTTGTGGGGGGGCTGGAGAAACGGTAGCCCCCCCACCAACGAATTTTCAAAAATGAACGGTGCCAATCGTTTGTACCTCGTTTGTACCCGTTTGTACCAACAAAATTTTCGTTTGTACCTCACTGGTAGTTTAACTATAAGCGTATCCTTGTGGGGGGGCTGGAGAAACGGTAGCCCCCCCACCAACGAATTTTCAAAAATGAAAGGTGCCAATCGTTTGTACCTCGTTTGTACCCGTTTGTACCAACAAAATTTTCGTTTGTACCTCACTAGTAGTTTAACTACAGGCGTATCTTTGTGTGTGGGGGTGGAGAACATTCGCCAGCCCCCCCACCAACGAATTTTCAAAAATGAACGGTGCCAATCGTTTGTACCTCGTTTGTACCCGTTTGTACCAGCAAAATTTTCGTTTGTACCTCACTAGTAGTTTAACTACAGGCGCATCTTTGTGTGTGTGGGGGGGGCCAAGCATTTCGCCAGCCCCCCCACCAACGAATTTTCAAAAATGAACGGTGCCAATCGTTTGTACCTCGTTTGTACCCGTTTGTACCAGCAAAATTTTCGTTTGTACCTCACTAGTAGTTTAACTACAGGCGCATCTTTGTGTGTGTGGGGGGGCAAGCATTTCGCCAGCCCCCCCACCATCGAATTTTCAAAAATGAACGGTGCCAATCGTTTGTACCTCGTTTGTACCCGTTTGTACCAGCAAAATTTTCGTTTGTACCTCACTAGTAGTTTAACTACAGGCGCATCTTTGTGTGTGTGGGGGGGGGGCAAGCATTTCGCCAGCCCCCCCACCAACGAATTTTCAAAAATGAACGGTGCCAATCGTTTGTACCTCGTTTGTACCCGTTTGTACCAGCAAAATTTTCGTTTGTACCTCACTAGTAGTTTAACTACAGGCGCATCTTTGTGTGTGTGGGGGGGGGCCAAGCATTTCGCCAGCCCCCCCACCAACGAATTTTCAAAAATGAACGGTGGCAATCGTTTGTACCTCGTTTGTACCCGTTTGTACCAGCAAAATTTTCGTTTGTACCTCACTAGTAGTTTAACTACAGGCGCATCTTTGTGTGTGTGGGGGGGGCCAAGCATTTCGCCAGCCCCCCCACCAACGAATTTTCAAAAATGAACGGTGCCAATCGTTTGTACCTCGTTTGTACCCGTTTGTACCAGCAAAATTTTCGTTTGTACCTCACTAGTAGTTTAACTACAGGCGCATCTTTGTGTGTGTGGGGGGGGGCAAGCATTTCGCCAGCCCCCCCACCAACGAATTTTCAAAAATGAACGGTGCCAATCGTTTGTACCTCGTTTGTACCCGTTTGTACCAGCAAAATTTTCGTTTGTACCTCACTAGTAGTTTAACTACAGGCGCATCTTTGTGTGTGTGGGGGGGGGCAAGCATTTCGCCAGCCCCCCCACCAACGAATTTTCAAAAATGAACGGTGCCAATCGTTTGTACCTCGTTTGTACCCGTTTGTACCAGCAAAATTTTCGTTTGTACCTCACTAGTAGTTTAACTACAGGCGCATCTTTGTGTGTGTGGGGGGGGCCAAGCATTTCGCCAGCCCCCCCACCAACGAATTTTCAAAAATGAACGTTGCCAATCGTTTGTACCTCGTTTGTACCCGTTTGTACCAGCAAAATTTTCGTTTGTACCTCACTAGTAGTTTAACTACAGGCGCATCTTTGTGTGTGTGGGGGGGGCCAAGCATTTCGCCAGCCCCCCCACCAACGAATTTTCAAAAATGAACGGTGGCAATCGTTTGTACCTCGTTTGTACCCGTTTGTACCAGCAAAATTTTCGTTTGTACCTCACTAGTAGTTTAACTACAGGCGCATCTTTGTGTGTGTGGGGGGGGGCAAGCATTTCGCCAGCCCCCCCACCAACGAATTTTCAAAAATGAACGGTGCCAATCGTTTCAACCTCGTTTGTACCCGTTTGTACCAGCAAAATTTTCGTTTGTACCTCACTAGTAGTTTAACTACAGGCGCATCTTTGTGTGTGTGGGGGGGGGCAAGCATTTCGCCAGCCCCCCCACCAACGAATTTTCAAAAATGAACGGTGCCAATCGTTTGTACCTCGTTTGTACCCGTTTGTACCAGCAAAATTTTCGTTTGTACCTCACTAGTAGTTTAACTACAGGCGCATCTTTGTGTGTGTGGGGGGGGGCAAGCATTTCGCCAGCCCCCCCACCAACGAATTTTCAAAAATGAACGGTGCCAATCGTTTGTACCTCGTTTGTACCCGTTTGTACCAGCAAAATTTTCGTTTGTACCTCACTAGTAGTTTAACTACAGGCGCATCTTTGTGTGTGTGGGGGGGGCCAAGCATTTCGCCAGCCCCCCCACCAACGAATTTTCAAAAATAAACGGTGCCAATCGTTTGTACCTCGTTTGTACCCGTTTGTACCAGCAAAATTTTCGTTTGTACCTCACTAGTAGTTTAACTACAGGCGCATCTTTGTGTGTGTGGGGGGGGGCAAGCATTTCGCCAGCCCCCCCACCAACGAATTTTCAAAAATGAACGGTGCCAATCGTTTGTACCTCGTTTGTACCCGTTTGTACCAGCAAAATTTTCGTTTGTACCTGACTAGTTATAATAGCTATATTAATAGCTATAATAGAAGAAAAGTGAATGTGATAATGCAGATTCATATAAGCCAACGTACGGTTCAATCGGGTGCAGTTAACTATGTTAAACAATTTTTTTTCTTTTTCTTTTGTTTCCCCCCGAGCCTGAACAAACTAATGTTTGTTTTCACTAGATAATAATAATTATTTATAAATTCTCTCATTTATAGCAATTTCTTTAATTTGCGACAAAGATTAATAATTACACCCTTCCCCTCAACATATAAACGGGAAGCATCTGTTAGCTCAAAACACAAAAGAGGCACAAAAAAAATTTCCTGATAGAAAGAGGTATTAACGTGCAGCAGTTAGAGATGAGACGGGCTCAGCCCGAGCCCGAAAGCCCGAGCCCAAGCCCGGGCCCGAACCGGGCTCGGGCTCTGTAATTCACAATTGTGTTCGGGCTCGGGCGGGCTCGGGCTCATGAAAAATTTCTCCTTTATTGAACATACTGCTTGAAATAGATTTTGAAAAGTGATTCATGAGGAAAATAAAAGTACTTATAAAAGAAAAATAAATAAACAAATAAAAATAGCGGCACGGGCGCCTAGAAGGTGCATGAAGCTCTTTGGGAATTTTAGAACGGCGGTTTATATTCCTTAATTAGTCATGAGATCCGACATTTTTTGATAAAGGACGGATACAAAAAATTAGAAAGTGCATTCGGAGTTTGCAACTATATTTGTCTTTAATTTGCACAAACGGCAAAATTTATTGTATTCTATCAATGAAGTAATTGAATTTTTTAAAAATCTTAACTGAAATTTCGGGCTCGGCGCTCGGGCTCCGACGTAAATAATATTGCGCGGGCTCGGGCTTCAAAAAATGAGCCCGAACTCATCTCTAGCAGCAGTAGCGTACGCGAACTTCCTTCAACGGACGGGAGGGGGGTTACATTAAGGTGACCATATTTCTAAACGGTAATTTGGGGACAAATCAACCATTGTCCTTGAATCTAAACAAAACTTGGGGACACTAAAGTATTCGAGTAAGAGATAAATTTCCTAGTTTAGATTTGCGAATATTAATTGATTTTTTGAAATACGTAATACGTGAAAGAAATATGGAAAGTCATATTTATAGCCTAATTCATATTCTATCGCGCATGAGAACAAACCTTTTCAGAGATGAGTTTAGTTGTTTCTGTAAGAAGAAGGCGGTTTTTGTTGTTTTCTTTTTCTATTTCTTCAGTTTTTCCCCCCAGAAAGTATTAACGGTAACTTTGAAGAAGATAAAGTACAGATCTCTAAATTTGAGGACATTTGGGGTCAAACTTAATATACTATCTATATTTGGGGACTGTCCTCGAATTTCGAGGACGTATGGTCGCCTTAGGTTAGTGGTGTAGTCGAAGGGGGACGCCGTCCCTCTACTCTTTCACTTCAGCCCAAACGTCCCCCCACTTATTATTCTCAGGGGGGACGCTCATTTACAAGGTTTTTTTTTAATTCTGTGAAGAAATTAACTTTTTTTTTGTTCGCGCGAGAGCAAGTACATCGGTATAAAAATCAAAAGGAAACTTTTGAGTGTTTGTATCGACTTTACAAATGGGATTGAAAGGGTTTCTTAAACACTTCAGTAGTGAAAACATATCCATGAGAATAGAACAGATTATAATCTTTCCGAACGCACTCTTGGTAAAAAAAAATGTCTTTCCGAAAAAGTGACAAAAATCGGGGTAGCGAATAGTCACGTACCAATCCAAAAGAAAATCTGTCACTTTGACATTGGATTGTTGCCTCACCATGGCACGGTGGTTATAAAACTATGGGGTTCGGGTCCCATTGCGCGTCCGTCGATCTAACCGTTCGGAGTTTTCCTTGGTTCTCTCCGAAACTTTGCCGAAATACGAGTTAGGACATTGGATTGTTGCCTCACCATGGCACAGTGGTTATAAAACTAGAAATGGTAGACGGGCTAAGTATGAAGGTCCCGGGTTCGGGTCCCATTGCGCGTCTGTCGATCTAACCGTTCGGAGTTTTCCGTGGTTCTCTCCGAAACTTTGCCTAGATACAGGTTAGGACCCCTTAGAAAGACCTCCACAGAGGGCACCCCTTTTGTGTTGTCTTTCTGACGGATTTATAACCGGGCTTCGAGCCAAGCACACAAATCCGCTATACGTGTTTACAATAACAACAACAACATTGGATTGTTGACAAATGTAAATGGAAAAAATTAGGTAGCTCCGATGGCGCGTCCTTAACAGTTCGTGGTTTTCTCCGAAACTTAGCGTGAATACGGGTTAGGACCCCTTACAAAAACCCCAACGGAGGGCACCACTCCCCCTTGTGCTGTTCTTTTGACGAGGATTTTAAGAGGGCTTCGAGCCAAGCACACAAATCCGATTACATGTTTGCAACAACAAATTAAGTAGCTTACACCGTTGATCCAAAAGACTTATTTTAGATTATTAACAAGTAATCAATAATTTAGCAATGAGTTCAATTTAATTAATTAATAAACAAATGATGGTTAAATTAGTTTTATTGGTTGTTTAAGGAATAATTACAATTAATGAATCCGATAAGTGTAGGTTAAATTTCGTGAAAAATGAGCGTCCCCCACTTTTTTTCTTAGGACTACAACACTGCCTTAGGTTACATACAAAATCATTGGGCCCGCTCGAGAATTCACCGGTCGGTTATGCTAGGTTATGCACCGGTGCTATTGGTTGCGGCCATTCTTCGGTTAAGTGACGTCACGGTTGTCAACCGGTTTCGGTCATCCTCACCATATCGCATTTCAAGCCAAGAAAAAAAAAAGTGTATGCGTGTAATCTTTACGCGCGGTTGAAGTAAAACTTCTTTGACGTTTACGACACAGATCACTCAAATGATTATACTTAAAATAAATATCATATTAAAATTTAATTATATTTATTATTCAGGTACTTTACAAAGATTATATAAATGTTATATTCATATAATTCATTGGAAATAGGTACTTGAATGTCATCATAATTTTTTATGTATGAAATTAGAGGTTTGTGGTAACTATAATGTGAAACATAAATTTTACTCTCTAAATTTGCTAATTTTCTTGAAAATACAGCATCTATCGTTGTACCGAAACGCGACGCGTTGTTGATTGAAGTCGAGAAGTATTCATAGTTAGATCAAATTTTTCTTTGAAAAAATCAACTAACGGCTGAGATTCTTGAGGGCGAAAATTAACATTAAAATCTCCAGTAAGAATCATCGGTAATTCATGATAATTATTTAGAATCCAGGAAGTCTCCATGTTGTAGTATTATTCTTTAACTGTTTTCTTATACCATTGTTCCGTCTGGAGTTTGGGTTTGAATGGCGGAAATGTCCATAGTCTAGTACTATACTTTAACTGTGTTCTTTAACTGATGTTTTCCTCTATCAGTTGGGTTCGAATGCAGGTAGTGTAATTTTTGTGTATTTTTCTATCACAGTATTCTTAAGCGTTGATTTCGTCTGCTGGTAGGTTTCGAATTATTATTCTGTATCCGTGTTTTTAAACTGCAGGTTCAGTCTATTGTTTGGGATTGATTGCAGCCAGGATCCGTTTCTTTGTGGTGTTCCATCCCTGGGTTAAACCGTTGCTTGCTCCATCTTAAGGTTGGGTTAGAATCCACGGAGTGTCCATTTTTTATTCTTTTATTTTGTTATTAAACCGTTTGCAGGCAGTGCTTGTTTCTTTGTGGTGTTACATACTCGTATTCTTAAACAGTTGTATATATCATTACTATATATAAATATATGTAATGTATAAAAAGGTAATTTGGGTTTTACTAGTTTGGGTATTGTTCAAGCGGGTACTTTCACTGTAAGTTTTGCTTTCCTGTCATACTTGCCATGCGCGCTCTGGAGCTATGTTTTATTTATTTTGTTATTTGCCAGACATCAGGCCGTCGATTCTGAGTTCTTTAGATGTACACGTGTCCCCACGCCCTTGTAGCCCCGGATGCGGGTCATGTTGGTAAATGTGTGTGGTTCGATCAGAGGTAAGAGAGAGGCGGAGTTATGTCTTCGAAAACCACGTGGTGTGGTAAGCGTAAATACTCCCGCACATCGAAAATCGTCAGACTTCTGCCACTGGAACTGCTTAATGAGTCAACGCTGATTCTTGTACCCGTCTCCCCTCCCTTCTTCTCATTCTAAATTGTAACTTAAATGTAATGTTCAATAAACCATATTACCTGTCTTAACTCTGAAACTTTACTTGAAATATCTGACGTCTCATATATATATATATATATATATATATATATATATATATATATATATATGTATGTATATCACTAGCTGCGTGCCCGTTCTTCGCACGGTAGGAAACGAAAAATTTCCTCACATGTGTCTCTCTGGCTTAAAATTCACTCTGGCTTAATCTTGCTCACTCTTGCTTAAAATTTGCGTCATATATGTAATAACCTGAGATCATTGCAATATAATGACACACACACACACACAAAAAAAAAAAAAAAAACTATGTCAGCGTCATTCGGTATCAAAAAAGTGAAAATGGACCGTTTGCAGTGAACTTCTCACTTTCAAAATGTCTTATTTCCTCAGACATGCTGTCTTTTAGGTTCACGTTTTAGCGTTAAATACCTCAGACACTACATGAAATGGACATTTTTTTTTTTAATTTAAAAATACGTCACCCGCTCTTGCAACCCTTTACAAAAAGAAAAGAGATAAGAGATAAGACTGGCTATTTATAAAGGCTTTAAAATTGTTTTTCTAGATTATGCAGTTTAATTTTTCTTCTCACAAATAAATCCAGTATTTATAAAAGGAAATCGAGCCAAGCAAAGAAATCGTCTGCTCGCGGGACCCGTTTTTATTTATTTTTTTCAACTGGCAATTTTAATCATTGTTACTGTATCCATGACAACCGAAATTTATAAGCAGGTGCTCATGAAATGAAAATCCTTCTTTACTTAAAAATTCGTAAAAATTCTCCTAATTTATATTTTTCCTCCGTTCTTCTTTTAAAAGTGGGCGAATTGTCTGCTCCGTCTTTTGCCGTAATATTACTAAAGTCAGCGTCAAATTTAATTTTATTTGAAAAATTCCCAAAAATCTGCAAATTATGTTACACAGTCCAAACGAACAGTTTTTAAAAGAAAATATTCTCCTCTATACGATGATGTAACTATCGTTTTCTTGCGAGTGCAATTACCGGCGTTATTATGTATTACACAAGAAAAATCGCTAAAAATCGGACAAAACATAAAATAAAACATTTTCTAATTCGAATTTCGAAAATTGCTTTCGAAAAGCGAGAAAAATCGCTTCGAGGTGTGTCGAGACCCGTCTTGGAGAATTTCCGTACAAAATTTGGTAGGTCTACGATCACCCGTTTCGGAGCTACGCGAGACGCAGACAGACAGACACACAGACAAACTAACGGACAGTTTACACATTGTTTTATTTATATAGATTACACTATATATATCGCTTATAAATATTACGTTAACACAAACTACATTCTTCTAAATTTACTAACATTTCTTAAAATACAACTTTTGGGCAAAATAATAACAGACATGGCATACATAATATTTAGGAGTTTATTGGAGTTTAATGGCCTAACGGGCAGTGTAACTGGCATTTAACAAAGAATAATATCACTTCGCTTCGAAACTATTGCCTATAATCATTACGAAATAGTATTCTAAGACAATGGTGTAATTAAAGCACATCTGAAGCTAGTAATTACTGTATACCACGTTCTTAAGTTTATGTATTTAATTTTTTGAAGTTCTGCTAATTCAACGATCTCCATTTACTTCGATTCGATGGAAATATAAACAACCTGAGATGCGCAGAAGCAGAAGATGCGCAGTTACACAGTGTGCGTAGCGCCATCTGACAACGCCATATACAAACGGGGTACAAACGATTGGCACCGTTCATATTTGAAAATTCGTTGGTGGGGGGGCTGGCGAAATGCTTGCCCCCCCCCCACACACACACAAAGATGCGCCTGTAGTTAAACTACTAGTGAGGTACAAACGAAAATTTTGCTGGTACAAACGGGTACAAACGAGGTACAAACGATTGGCACCGTTCATTTTTGAAAATTCGTTGGTGGGGGGGCTGGCGAAATGCTTGCCCCCCCCCCACACACACAAAGATGCGCCTGTAGTTAAACTACTAGTGAGGTACAAACGAAAATTTTGCTGGTACAAACGGGTACAAACGAGGTACAAACGATTGGCACCGTTCATTTTTGAAAATTCGTTGGTGGGGGGGGCTGGCGAAATGCTTGCCCCCCCCACACACACAAAGATGCGCCTGTAGTTAAACTACTAGTGAGGTACAAACGAAAATTTTGCTGGTACAAACGGGTACAAACGAGGTACAAACGATTGGCACCGTTCATTTTTGAAAATTCGTTGGTGGGGGGGCTGGCGAAATGCTTGCCCCCCCCACACACACACAAAGATGCGCCTGTAGTTAAACTACTAGTGAGGTACAAACGAAAATTTTGCTGGTACAAACGGGTACAAACGAGGTACAAACGATTGGCACCGTTCATTTTTGAAAATTCGTTGGTGGGGGGGCTGGCGAAATGCTTGCCCCCCCACACACACAAAGATGCGCCTGTAGTTAAACTACTAGTGAGGTACAAACGAAAATTTTGCTGGTACAAACGGGTACAAACGAGGTACAAACGATTGGCACCGTTCATTTTTGAAAATTCGTTGGTGGGGGGGCTGGCGAAATGCTTGCCCCCCCACACACACAAAGATGCGCCTGTAGTTAAACTACTAGTGAGGTACAAACGAAAATTTTGCTGGTACAAACGGGTACAAACGAGGTACAAACGATTGGCACCGTTCATTTTTGAAAATTCGTTGGTGGGGGGGCTACCGTTTCTCCAGCCCCCCCACAAGGATACGCTTATAGTTAAACTACCAGTGAGGTACAAACGAAAATTTTGTTGGTACAAACGGGTACAAACGAGGTACAAACGATTGGCACCTTTCATTTTTGAAAATTCGTTGGTGGGGGGGCTACCGTTTCTCCAGCCCCCCCACAAGGATACGCTTATAGTTAAACTACCAGTGAGGTACAAACGAAAATTTTGTTGGTACAAACGGGTACAAACGAGGTACAAACGATTGGCATCGTTCATTTTTGAAAATTCGTTGGTGGGGGGGCTAGGCATTTCGCCAGCCCCCCCACAAGGAAACGCTTATTGTGAAGATACCAATGAGGTACAAACGAAAAGTTTGCTGGTACAAACGGGTACAAACGAGGTACAAACGATCTGAACGATTTTCATCGAAATCGGTTTTGGTGGGGGGGCTGGCGAAATGCACCTCCCATTAGCGTATACGGTTCCGCAGCGGACGGGCCGAGAGGGGGAAGTCCCTCCCAAGCACTGGCCAAGCCAGATGCTGCTTCACCTGCCGTGTTCTTATGGGAACGGAGTTTAGCGCCTAGGGGTCGCAATACCGAATCATTTAAGCAAAACCGGTATTTTCGGTATTGGCTCCAGACCAATACCGATAATCCGGTATTTTTGATATTTCCGGGATTAAGCTAAAGTTAGCAAATTTAGTATAATAAAGTTAGTTTGCGGAGGAATAGTAAGTAGGTACCTAACCTAAATGAATTTATCTTCTAAATAAAACAAAATATTCATTGACACAAGGCTTATTATTGGATATATTGGTAATCAATCAGTTAGTTCTTAGCAATAATTTACTAATACTAAATGCCCGTTTATTCCTTTATTAAAATAACTTAGGTTAACTAGTTCAAATACTTTAATTAAATGTAGTGTTTGACTAGGAAGTAGGATTCCTACTAGGAATCAGTTCTAAAAATAAAATGTTTATCAAACTTAAACATCTCACAACAGTCGCAACATAAACAAAACGAACCCAAAAAAATGCACTTCTAATTAATTCTCATAAAACATAAAATTAATAAATTCTCATGAAACATAAAATTAACTCTTAGTATGGTTTACTAATCATCAAATAATATTCTAATTAACAAAATAATAAAAATGCTTAAATGAAATGGCGCTTAACTTTTTCTATTTGTATTTGTTTTTTATTTATTTTACTAAAACCCAAAATACCGAATATCCCGTGTTTTGTGAAATGAATACCGGTATTAATTAGACCTAAATCTGACCCGGTATTCCGGTATTTTCGAAATTCGGTATCCCGGTTTGCGACCCCTATTAGCGCCCAGTCCACTGCGGGACCCCCGAGAGCTAAACATAATGAGTTCTTGATATCAGCTAGTAACACTAAAAAGAGCAGCCAGTAAAATTGAGTGAATTCAGTCAATAACTTGATTCATACACGTGACAAAGTTCAGTGGTGATTACTGGATGACAAACTGATCTATTCTTACGTCTCATTGTTCACAGTCGCTTTTCTGTAGGAAACTGCTTAGATAACTCAGATTTTGCTAGAGGCATTTTCGAAAAGTATTTAAAATAATTTCGTATGTTATCACTGGATCTGACTCGGGAGAAAATCCAGAAATCTGAGCGACATAGTCACTCAGTCAAGAAGTTTTTTTTAATTAATTACAAGCTATGCAAAATCACGCTCATAGAAATAAATATACCCTAAACCGCAGTGAAGATGAACAAAATCAGCATTTTTTACAAATAACTTTGAATTCCTGTTGTAATTTGATTATTTTGTAGATTATGCGATGCATTGAGGTGAATGTGTGCATACAACGTACATTGAAGTAATGTTACAAAGAGGCAAAAAAAAAAAAAGTACTGTTCCACGTGATCGCTCCTTGAATGGAAACTCCAGATCGCGGTGCCCAGCTGCTTGGTTGTGCTTACAAGAGCTCCGACTTAAATGTTCTTGTTTGTTGAAAATACGACTAAACTTTAACTGGTTGAGCAGCCAATGTGTTGTGGGTGCTATTATCTTTATTTCAGTACCACTTTCATGTATCTGTGATCAATATTCGCAAGTTAATGTTGTATTGTCGAGAACTTTGCCATTTCGCCATTTTGAACTCTATGTCTTGTTGAACTGCTGATAAAAGATGACATTTGGTTCCTCGTCTCCATTTATATCTGCAGAAGCTTCTTGAGTGAGTGTCGATTGTATACTACAGATATAATCTTTTGTTTTGATCTTGATTTAAATAACCACTGATTTATGGTGCTGGTTTTGAATAAGTAGTTGCTTGAGTGTATGCCAATTTTTTAAGTGTTTTGGTTTTGCGTCATGAATGATCTGCTGATTAATATTAGGTTGTAACGAAAGTTTCCCGCCACCGCAAACATCGTCAGCACACAGTTCGCGTTGGCGTATTGGCTCCTATTTTGTCAAACGATTTTTGGCATTTGAAAGAAAGAGACTTACTTTATAACACTGTGTTGTGAAATCTGTAAAAAATAGAGTTATCATTAAGTACAGGGTGTCTCAAATGGAACTATCACTCTAGAGGATTAGCACCATCCTTTACTTCCAGTTCTGTTGCAAAAAGTCAGCTACAGAATATAAACGAATTATGAGTACAGCTTTAAGTACTATTGTTGTATCATGTGACACTGTGCAGGTTTGGTACCGAAAGTTCAAAAACAGTTATTTAAGGAGTTAGAAGTTAGTTTTTCAGGCAGATATGGCGGAAAACTTTCGTTACAACCTGATACAATTAAATTGATGCCATTCAATATTTCAGTGAACTGATCGCAAGTTCCATTTAATATGAGCTCTCAAGTTGTGCGTATTGAACGCCACTTAATCTGTGCTTTTTAAAACTATTGACTTCGCATGAAAAGTTAAGCACTCCATATACATTTGGTACTTTATTGCGAGTGTATGGACACTATACCGGATGATTCAAGATAGATGTTAAGGGAATTATTTTTTAAACCTTAAGGGATCGAAACATACTTCCCATTAGAAAAGTTCCTCAAATTAATAGTAGTTTTCAGATTTGGCATTTTTTTTTTTTACTGGGGGTTGTATACATATTAAAATACGAAATTTGTTTTTATACCGCCCCTCCTTTCCTACCCTTTATATTTAGAAGAAGGTTGCTCTTTGACTAAGAAAATGAATAAAACAAATCCTCTCTAAGTGAAATAGTTAGCAAAAAATTTATGATTTACACCACTTTACCTGCTGTGTTGACGTCGCTTTTGACGTGAAAAAAAATCTTTACTTTAGGGGACCTACTATCTATATAAATAAAATTAGACTTTTGTCTGTACATTTCTTGGAATTCAAAATTTTTGCGATTTCTATCCGTTTCAAGCACCCGGGAATCCGATGCGGCCCTCAAAAAAAAGTTTGTCTGTCATTCTGTCCGTGACGCTTTTTTTGTTCAAGCATCACGTAAAAACGACTGAAGCGAATGATATGAAATTGGGTGTCATGATAGGTGATCACTCAACTTAAAACATAGGTGTCGAATTTTAAAAAAATCTTGATTCGATTTTCAAATTTTGCGAAAATCCTTTCAAACTGCGTAAATTTGTGTTTGCACATCACGTAATAACTGCAAAGTTGAAAAAATGATATTTGGTGAAACGATAGGTGGTCACTCACCTTAAACTATAAGCATCTAATTAAAAAAAAATCGATCCGATTTCGAGATTTTGCGAAAATCGTTTAAAACTGAGTGAATCTTTGTTCCCGTATTACGTCATAAAGACTAAAGCGAATGATATGAAATTGGGTCACACGATAGATGGTTGCTCAACATAAACTATAGGAGTCCAATTTTTAAAATATTTTTATTAGATTTTGAGAAAATTCTCTCAAAATACGTTTATATTTCTTCAAACATCACGTAATAACGACTCATACGAATGATACGAAATTGAGTGATAGGATAGGTAGTTGCTAATCTTAATTTATAGGCGTTGAATTTTAAAAATATTTTATTACATTTTGAGATTTTGCGAAAATCATTACTGAAAATTTGTTCCAGCTTCACGAAATAAAGACTGCAGGGAATGAAACGAATTTGGGTGACAGAATAGGTTGTCACTCAACTTAAATTCTAGGCTTCCAATTTTTCAAAAATATTGATTAAATTTTGAGATTTTGCGAAAATTATTTCAATATGCGTCAATATTCGTTCGCGTATCGCATAATTACGACTCAAGCGAATGAAATGATATTACTTAGTTCTCTCTAACCTGTAATATTTTAAAAATACATGAAAATTATAACTTCCCTTTCTTTACTTTGGTAACATACTCCATCCATTCTGTGTACTCCTACAATGCTGACGAAAGTTCTTGCTTTTTGGAAATTTGCATTCACTAACCCGTCGAGGACGGGTACTTCAGCTAGTGAGTTGATGAAAGATAAATAAAGATCCCATTGTTGAAGCAATTAAGCGTGTTCAAATGTGTGAAATGAGCAGGTGCAGTTTTACCTAAAAGGATCGGTACTGCTTTATGAAAGTAGTGAAAATTTAGTCTTTTAGGGGGTGGGTGGGGGGGGGGGTCCACCCACTCATTACATCACGCTTCTAGAGAAGGGATTTTAAAGAGTAAAAGAGAATGACCCAATAATGGTGTGCGTTACTGTGGTGTGATCACTTTCACTAGAAACTGCGAAACGTGCGTTATAGGAAAACGATTGAGAAATCAACTGTGTCTTATCGCGTGACTATTAACATAAAATGAACTTCAGTTGAAAAGTAATGACATCTTTCTCACTTTTGCAGACATCTCCTTATTGCTGGGCGACGCATGCCAAAATTTTCAAATGGATGTATCTCGGAAACTATTCCACGTAGAGACACGGGATTTGCTTTATGTATTTTCTTTGGCAAAGAGCTACATTCTTCTCAATATCACGAGTAGGAAAGGGGGGACCGTATAAAAATAAAATTTCGTAGTTTGATATGTATATGTTACAGTGAAAACCCGATGTCAGTCAAAACCCGAATTAACAAGGGAAACGCGTTCTAACTGAGAGCGTTAGGCAAAACCCGAATTAACTAGTCAAAACGCGTTCTGACTGACAGCGATAGGCAAAACCCGAATTAACTAGGGAAAACCCGTTTTATTCGAGTAGCGGTAGCACGTTTTCGAGGGGCCCCTACAGCGGAGGCATATTTTTCAGGGGGCCCCTACAGCGATGGCCGGACCTACTGATTTTTTTCGGGTCCCGCGAAGGGCCAGCGTTAGCATATTTTCCAGGGGGCCCCCTACAGCAATGGCCGGACCCACTGATATTTTTCGAGTTTTGCAAAGGGCCTGCGTTAGCATATTTCCCAGAGAGTCCCCTAGAGCGATGGCCGGACCCACTGATATTTTTTTGGGTCACGTAAAGGGCCAGCTTTAACATATTTTCGAGGGGGCCCCCTACAGCAGTGGCCGGACCCACTGATGTTTTTTGGGGTCTCGCAAAGGGTCAGCGTTACCATATTTTCGAGGGGGCCCCCTGAAATGATGGCCGGACCCACTTATGTTTTTTTTGGGTCTCGCAGAGGGCCAGCGTTAGCATATTTTCGAGGGGGTTCCCCATCAGCGTAGCCGACACAGTGATGTTTTTTGGGTCTCGCAGAAGGGCCCGCATTAGCATATTTTCGAGGGGGTTCCCCCAACAGCGGTGGCTGGACACACTGATGTTTTTTTGGGTCTCGTAAAGGGCCAGCAATAGCATATTTTCGAAGGGGGAGCACGATCCAATTTTTAGTGGATAAAGCATTAACATTCCTGAATTCACATGGGAAAACATGGGGTCCGCCACAACTGTAGGGTTCCCCCTCGAAAATATGCTAACGCTGGCTCTTTGCGAGACCCGAAAAAAAGTCAGTGGGTCTGGCCATCGCTTTAGGGGGCCCCCTGGAAAATATGCCTCCGCTATAGGGGATCCTCGAAAACGTGCTACCGCTACTCGAATAAAACGGGTTTTCCCTAGTTAATTCGGGTTTTGCCTAGCGCTGTCAGTCAGAACGCGTTTTGCCTAGTTAATTCGGGTTTTGCCTAACGCTCTCAGTTAGAACGCGTTTTCCCTAGTTAATTCGGGTTTTGACTGATATCGGGTTTTCACTGTAACATATACATATCAAACTACGAAATTTTATTTTTATACGGTCCCTCCTTTCCTACTCGTGATATTTAGAAGAATGTTGCTCTTTGCCAAAGAAAATGAATAAAAACACATCCCGAGTCTCTACGTGGAATAGTAACACAATATAAGCTAAACAAATTTTATAGAATTTTTCTTAGTTAACAAATTTTGTGGTATTTTTCTTAGTAATGCTAATGTCACTCAAGTGACCAAATATGTTGATGGAATTCCAAATCCAATGATCACATGATTGGATAACTCAGAACTCTGAAAATTATTTTCCAAACATATATTTCAGAATAATTGTAATGTTTTTTGTTTATCTATTTTGAGAACCCTCTTACTCCAAATCAGTTAAATTCAAGCAAATAATTCTCGTATTAAAATTAAAATTTAAACATACTTGTTTGCGTGCACTCAATATTTAAATTACCAAGAAAATATGTGCACTCGGTATGATTTTTATTGACTGAAATCGCTGTGGTATACATTGTGCTAAGTACAAAGGAAGGAAACTAAATAATTTTAAAAACGAATATCAGCTTAAAATAAAACTTTATTTAGTGCGACATAACATTTTATTATCCACCGCACTGTATTCTTTCCATCGTAGTTAATGTTTTTCGCATGAAACCGTTGTGAGGTGAAGTATGTGAAATTTTATCTGTAGCCAATTAAGTTGTTGAATGGCTATATGTTAACTCTGAAACTCTATATTGGCTTTAAAGTAAAATACTTTGACTCCACAAACCAAAAAAAAAAAAACCTATTTATTAAACTTAGCAAATTGAAAGTTCATATCGCAAACTAAACATGACAGTAACAAGTAATATTTAAAAAAAATTAAATCGATTCCTACTTAGGTCAACCAATAAAAATTGGCGAAATATCACCGAATTTGTCGCCAAAAATAATATCGCATTTCGCATAAATCTAAAACTTGTGCCTCCCTCAAGAATTACGCCAAAATTTGGCGATATTTCGGCAAAACGCACCAAGGTCGACGAAAAATAGCGAGATTTTGAGCACGGACAGAACAATGACTGACTATCGCCAAATTTGGTGATATTTTGCCAAAACTCCACCAAAGACGAAGACAAATGGCGATATTTTGGGCATAGACCAAACAATGACTGACTACAGATTTAATATATTGAAGATGTCCATAGATATTAATCTATTTAAATTCTTTTGGGTCGTCCTGTAAATAAACTTCCCAGTAGATTGGAACCAAAAATCGAGATGCACAACTAGATGTTATAGCAATCTTATATATGAAATTTCAACATTCTACGACTAAATAGTTTTTCAGATTTGAAAAAGATTTTTCAGATTTAAAAATTGGCGAAATATCACCAAATTTGTCGCCAAAAATACATACGAGAATAAAATACATACACACGTACGAAAGTCGCGAAGCTTGGCGACTTTTGGCGTAATTCTTGAGGGAGCCGCGTGACCGTGGTTGGACCATTACCTAACTATAGGGTAGGACGGTATTGTACTTGAAATGGAAGAATGTCCCTAAAACTGCCATTGACCGTCAAGTGTTGGAGGAAATCTTTTGAGTATTCCTGTAGCAGCACTATAAATGATAAATACACTTTTTTCGATGGAAAAAATCATTTTGTAACCCATAACAGCATATACAACTTCTTTGAGCTAGCCTAATACCTCTAAAATATGCTTTAATGAATTTCTGCCCATAGAGCGTAATGTATTGAAAATCTTTTGGGCGGCCCTTTAGATAAACTATCCAGTTGAATGGGACAGAAATGGCGGCTGCACAACTAGATGTTACAACAATCCTGAATATAAAGTTTCAACATTCTACGTCTGATAGTTTTTGAGATATGCGAGTTTAATGCATTTCGGCCCGTAGAGCGCAATGTATTTCGAATCTTTCGTGCGGTCCTGTATATAAATTATCCAGTCGATTGGAACCAAAACTGTATTAGCATCCAGTGTCATGCACTACAAGTCTAAAAAAATTTACTTGAACTTGAATAGATGAATAAAAAAGTATTTTATTCACGATTGAAAATTTGTACGAGATAAATGTAGGGAGAGCGTGAGCTAATAATAGGAATTGAAAAATTAACCCATTTTTGCTCAGACTGCTTGCATGACTTTCTCCAAAGACTGTTGATGCCAACAACAACAGGTAAATTCTTCACATAAACTACATGACGTCGAGCCTCTCAAGTTCATTAAATATCGAGTCATTTTGGAATCTCTCTCTGGGGTGGGGGGAAATTTATGTTCCGTGAAATATTCGAATTCGTAAATATGGATGCCGCGGTAAAATGTCGCCAAAGTATTTTGGCCTGACAGGTGATTGTCGATCTAACGGTCTAGAGGTTTGGGTGATTTTCTCCACTTGTAATGTGAATAAGCGTCATAAACCCTTAAAAAGATTCTGTGCCCAAGGAATCCCCAGATTTAGGTAGATAGTCCTCGCGTCGCTCAGCTCTGACCACTAAACTAGAATCTCTCCAGATTTAAGTAGAGTACATCGCCGAATTGGGCGCAAAAATTTTGTGTTGGAAACTCAAGGTCGTAGCTATAGCTTTCTAATGGGAGGGGAGCTCCATTCTTACTGTGAAATTGGATCAACGGTCAATTTAACTATAAATAACTTGGAGGAAATTTCAGTTACCTTACAAAATTGTAATCTTTGTAGCAATTTTTTTTAATTACCCATTAAAGTATAGTGTTTCAAGTCAAACATTGGCTCAACAGCCCCTCTGCGGGGAAAAGGCGCCCAACCGCGCCTTCGCGACCATAGGCTCTGGGTTGCGGATGCCTAGGCCTCTGTGATGAAGTTCACATATTTTTCGCGTCTTAAAATAATGTTCCTATGTTTCGTCTTTCTAAATCAAAATTACGTATTCCGTATAAATCTCTCTCCACTCTGTTTCTCGGCTCGATAACATATTCTTTCTCTCGCGACGCTATGTCTGGGATTTTTCGTGGTTTCCCTTCTAAATTAATTTCGCTTTAGCATATGCTGTGTAAGTTCTTGGCGCCTCCCGGTCGCCCCCTTCGCTTTTCTCACGGGATTGTAGCCTTATGCATTGGCATTCGCCAAATTCTGGCACTTCTGTCTTGGCATTAATCATTTAATCCGTTTGTTTCAAATTTTTATATAGTTTACGCCTACCGGACGGTGGTTGTCACGTGGGGCAGTGGCTTATGAGTGCTCATATTTTACTCGCCAACCTGTAGAGAGCTGGCAGTTTTGTAGGAAGATTTTAGTATGACTTCTCGATTGCTCTCCGTCAGAGGAGGTTGTGTTCGTTTTTTATGGAACTCCGGCATGCCTTGTGGCCGGAACAGTTGGATATATTCCTGGTGTTATTTTATGAAACAATGTACTGTACGTAATTGAAGTTGCTTACGTCAAGACTGTTTTTTGCTGTTACCTTCAATAAACGTACCTTTTCTGCATTCGTGTCGTCTTCCTGTTTTCAAAGTCCTCAGCGTATTTCATGGATATATTAATTACACTATACGTCACGTAAACGGCCGAGAGGATGTTCTCTTAATCCACCCCCGACAGCTCCCTCATAGCCTCGGCCAGGTGGTCAGCCTGACGCGAAGCCCCCAGTGTTGGACCCCAAGCAAGCTGGGTCCTCATTTTATCGACCCACTCAAGGGATGAAAGGGTGAGTCGACCTTGCCCAGCCCGGGATTCGAACCCCGGACCTGTGGGACGGCAGCGCGGTGCGCTAACCGTTACACCACTGGGCTTTAAAGTATAGTGTTTACAGGTGGATATTCGACCATAAGTAGCAATTTTGCGAGGCCTGAGGGTGTTCTGTGAAACAATAAAAATATGTCAAATACTGTGTGTTACTCCAGGATACCTTGCTCATTATTTTAATTGAATGTGAACAGATTTCTAAAAAGTGATTCATGGGAGAAATAAGATAATGATCATTACTTGGATATAAAGAGTTAGAAA
>JAWZYV010017359.1:0-77489 GCA_038373885.1 Cheiracanthium punctorium
AGATATGAATGAAATTTAAAGGGGGGGTTGTATCAAGACAGCTGTGTAAAATTTTGTGAAATTTGCTATTTTTGGGATTTTTTGCCATGTTTCGCGTTAATGATAGAAATGCAGCATCTGTTTAAAAAAATCAAGAATTATCTTTTAACTATACCTGCTAATTTTTTCAAGTCAATATATTGATAAAATTTAAGTCTCCAATAGATTTTTAAATTATCCTATTAATGTTCGCAATTTATAGGATAATTTGGGAACATTCGCCAGTAAAAGTTTAGTTCTTTATCAATTAGAGTAGAGATAAGTGAACAATGTAAACTGAAAAAATGTTCAAAATAGGGTCGGAAATAACACTTCGAAAATAAAAAAATTCCTCTCGTTCATTTACAAAAAAGTTACTTTTTAAATTTTTATTCGAACCCAGTAAAAAAAAAAAGTCCCAATTAGTAAAATGTGACCCATGCATTTGGTGAGGTTATGTACAAAATTTGAGAATTATATCCTAAAAACTGTCAGAGATATGACGATAAATATATGCTAACTTAAATCACTTTTCAATGTCTCTCTTAAGGGGAAAAAATAGAACGATGGGAACGTCGGCTGATCGCATTTCAGGGATTCATTTGTACTGTAAAATTCCAAGTTCACTTAATTTGTTCCTACGAATTTCCTACTATAAAAATACTTTTAAACTCCAGTATCAAATCTTGGGTTTGTAAAAAATATCTCTCAGTATTCTTGATTTTTTATTATTTTAATTATATTTTTATAGGATAAATTGTGCAAGCAATGGTGACTCGACCAGATACCATAGACACCCATTTAAAACATCGAAAATACTTAAGGGGTCTTAGGAGGATTGAGATGCAAATATGAACGCATTTTAGACCTTTGCGGTTTTACATTTTATGATCAAAATAATAGTCACAGCATTATGAATATTTCTTGTATAATGATGAATTATAGCGCATCATAAACCTTCAGACAAAACTCCATTACCTTTCATAGATGCTGAAAAAAAAAAATTAATTTTTACTACAGGGTGATTATAATTAAAGTTCCACTTTAAAACTATCAGAAAAGGAAAACTACTGGACCAAATGTTATCAAACTTCATCATTGTGTAAAGGTGGTCAGGGGATTTATTCCTAGCAAACACACTACGGTCCGCAAACTGACGGCGGGGTACCCGCCGTGCTGGCAAAGTGCCGTATGCCGGGAGCACAGTGCATTGCCGTCAGTTTAACCCTTTAACGCGCAGTGTTGCCGCTCTGGCAACGCCGAACTCTGACGTTTTCACTGTTGCCAGTCACGAAGAATAGATTTGATTTGATTTTTATGAAAATACTTGCGGGTTACATAGCTCCACGAGAATCCTTTACTTTTTAGCACGTCATTTCCCGTAAAAAAAAAAAAAAAAATGTCACGATTATTTTTAACAGCACTGACATCTGCTGAAAAATGGAAGAACGCGTGAACAGCTGTATAGATTGCCCAATGCTGAAAAAAGGGCAGCCGTTGCAATCGCTCGACTTAACTACCTGCTAGATGGCGGACGATCGAAACGTTCATCGCGTGCCACAGATCTAGAGACCCTTTTTTGACGCAGCTGGCTGTGCCGCACAGCCAGCTATCGTCAAAAAAGGGTCTCTAGATCTGTGGCACGCGATGAACGTTTCGATCGTCCGCCATCTAGCAGGTAGTTAAGTCGAGCGATGGCAACGGCTGCCCTTTTTTCAGCATTGGGAAAGGGTTGTGCCTCAAAGGGTTAAAGTCACTGGAATACCAATGCCTGAAAAATGCATATGCGCCAGTACATTGCCAGTAATGGTGAAATGGCTGTCGTGCCCATGTGTCTAAAACATGCATGGCATAGTTAACGGCGTGGTACTGTTTAAAATGTACCGGGCCAGCACTTTTTAGAGGTAATGGGCATGTAAATGTTTCGTAATGTTAGCATAAAATTTCTTTATTTCATTTAAATAAATGGGACCTATATCAGATGTCGGCCCGAGGCCGCACGTTAGCTTAATCAAACTCTGATAGGCGTCCATATTATTATTATTATTATTATTATTGGATGTGGGGGTGGTGGAGGAGTTCATTTTGGACTTTCTCATACTTTAGTACTAAAACTAAAATAATACAAACAAGTTCAAAATGGTATAAAAATATTCACCACACTGTATTAGGTGCCCATGTACAGAATTATAAATTTTATTCTAAAATCTTTAGACTTTCTATTAATTTTTTTTATAGTTTTGTTGAAACTTCCTGAAAAGAAAATTGAAGACTTTTTCCTATGCAGGGGCGTAGCCAGGGTGAGTGTCCTGGGGGCCTGCCTCCTCCCCCCTCCGAAATTTTGAATTTTTGTTTATTGGATGTCAAATAAATTTCATGCAAGTTTGTGAAAAATTCTAGCGTTTTTAGCTTTCGGGCACCCCTCCCCCCCCCCCACGAAATTTTTTCTCGCTATGTCCCTGTTTCTATGTTCAGCCTCTTTTAAAATCTACCCGAATAGAGGTGCAAAAATATGAGAAGGGAGAGCATTACACAAAGGCCAGTCATGGATTATATTTGCATGGGGGCTCAACTCTCTGTACTTTTTTTCTTTCAGAGAATTTTAAATTAAATTAAAATTTTTAGCAACCTTCATAATTGTTTCTATTGATATTTATTTTATTACATTAGATAAAACAGTGATAAAACAAAACGCTTACTTAATTTTATAATAAATCAGGTAATTAATGCTAAAATTTAAATAAAACAAATCAGGTAATTAATGCTAAAATTTACAATAAAACAAATCAGGGCTCCAGGGACGTGCTAAGTTTGTTCGGACTCATTTATTTAAAAACGCTATTTAGATTCTTCTACAATTAAACTTTGATTCTCACTTTTCTTACGAAACTTATGGCAGGTGCAAAAAAAAAAAAAAAAAAAAAAAAGAAGAATAAATAAAATAAAAAAAAAGGAGACAGACATATACATCAGACCTCTTTTCCCAGTTAAAAAACTGCTATCTCAGATTTGGCGATATTAGAATGGGTGCAATATTCCAATTGTTTTTCGCAGATCTCGCTATATTTATTGAGATTATTTTGTTGGTCGTTTTTCAGCGAATGTATTCGAACCTCCAAAAACAAAGGGAGTTTAAAACCACGATTGAATCCATGCTTAACCTATTAGAAAAAAACTAAAAAATTCTAGCATTATACTCAAAAATACAGTTTAAATACCTGGTTTAAAAGAAACAAAATAAAAAATGCAGTCAATCTTGAGTAATTCAAAATTAAAAAGGACACAAGAAAAAAAAAAAATCGAAATATCTAAAAGTTTTCGAGATATATATATATTCCCCACAAAAAAAAAAGATACATTAAAAAAAAAATTCTAGGAATCGACCATAAAATTCGAATTTTTTCAAGTTTTTATTTAGAGCAGTACGCATAGGGATGGATGCGAGACGAGACAGAGATTTGCACCTTTTTTTTGCAAGATGAGACAAAACATTTTTTAACATTACGATACAGGGATCTTGTTAGATGAGAGAAAGCATTTTTTAACATTACGATATAGGGATTTTTACGAGACGAGGACAAATCATTTTAGGCTGTTTTTGCGAGAGGCCTATTTTTTCGTCCAGCGTTTCACCCCCTAATACGCCACGTTTTCAGGGGTACAAAGGTTTCCACCTTTCTTCGTAGGGGCGTAGTGAATGAGGCAGGGACGTCCTTAGGGTTTTAGGAGGCCCTGGGCAAAAAACATATTTAGCGGCCCGAGATAAAAAAACAATTAGGGGCCTTTCACTTTTTCTTTACTTACTAAATTATTGTGGATCTTGTCATGTCCCCCCCCCCCAGCACTAATCGCTACTGCTACTGTAATTAAGTAAAATTACATTAACTAATTAAAATTTTTAATATAGTAAAAATTCCATAATGTAAAATTCTGCATCTAGCTACTTAAACATGTTGTAAAATTTGAAAAAAAGAAAAGCTATACAGGAAAATTAACATATTCTGCACATTTAAAAAGCATTAATTTTATCGACATTTAAAAAGCTTCAATCCCCCCCCCCCCCGTAAAACGAAAATATTTGGGTTTTCGTCAAAAAAAATAATGTTAATGAAAGTTTGATCACCTGATATCCACGAATTCAATAGTTAGAGGCCCTGGGCGTGGGCCAAGTTTTGCCACCCCCTAAGCACGGCTCTAGAAGGAGGGTGGAGTTTTTCGTACCACCCGAAAACGTACATATTGTTTTATTCTATTATATTAAAGTGCCTTTTATAATAATGTATTATTTGCGTTAAGCATTTAACTATTTATTTCCGCGTTTTAACCTGTTTCGCTCTCATTATTGAAAAGATGCACCGGGGAAATACTATCCTTCTTTGTCATGTTGCTTCTTAGTTTAGGATTTTTAAAATGCCCCTTCCCCTCCGACTGCACTAGCTGAGTGGCTGGGGCCTCAGCAAAAAACATTCAAAAACCACATTCTAAATTGAGTTTTTCAGCGCCCCTTCTGTTTGCCTGAATGGAAAAAACAATGGTAATTCGAAAATATTGTGCCCCTTGTATATGCTATGAAACGGGGGCATATGCCTTTCTAGCCCCCACCCCCTTAAAAACTTTTCACTATTCAAATATTCACTCTTTTTGTTTGCATATATTTGATAAGTTTTAAAAAGCTACGTTCGTGCTAAATGGATAGTATGTAGTTAAAATTCAAAATTCCTCACAAAACATAAAAAAAAGGAAACATTTTTACACTTTCCACAGCATTTGAGAAAAAAACGAAGATCCCAACTTCACATCAAAAGGAAAAACAATTTTTAATATAAAATATGTGTATGGTTATTACTGGTAATTTACAAGCTGAATAATTACAAGATTTTTATATGTATATATATATATATTATATATATATATATATATATTATGCACACTAAAGAAAATGTTTTATGATACGCCCGGCGCCCACAGAAGGGTTTATAGGCGGTTTCAGTGAGATGTTATGAAAAAGTTGGCGAGTTTTAAAAACGGAAATGGCGATTTTTTGGGTTTATAAGTTTTTGGCAAACCCATTTCAATTGAGCGGGCTTTCCCATACTCTTACGTTTAAACAACGGCCAAATTTTTATTTATTATTTGATGAATTACGCAAAAGTACTTTTTTTAGGATACAAAAATTTTTGCAGATAGCTTTTCGAAAAAAGTTAAATTGGTATTTTTTAAAACAGTTTCACAAAGCTAGTAAAAATTTTCAAACATTTGGAAACAGTTTATTTTATATAAAAACAAACGCTGTTTTCAATGCTGAAAATCTTTGTTAGCTCATAACTTTGATGGCCTTACCGTGATAACTTGGATACAATAATAGTTTGGATACAATATACTTGGATATAATAATACCTTGGAGAAACTATGGATTAAAAATAACAGGTAAAATCTTAAGTTTTTACTGTTTTTTAAAGTACATACTCTCACAGCATATTTTTAGTGTATAAACTATTTTTCCTGCTTAAAATTTTGAGTCATGTAGTATACAGCAGGTAGATGAAGGAATTTTCTTTTCAAAATAGGTAATAAAAAAAATCTTTTTGATCTAAATAAAATGTTACCCTAATGTTATGTGTAACCATATAGCAACTTTATTTATTATTACTTCCTGTAAGATTATGATTTATATATTAATGAGTATGTCATTTTATCTCTCACCCCCGTTACTAAAAATTGTCCCAAAAATGCGACATAATTTTACATATATTTAAATACTATTAGTTCACAACAGATTTAATCTATTGCAACAGTATTTCGTAAGCTGTAGAATATGCATCACATGTATTTTTCCATAAATAGGTTACAATCCTAAAAATTTCAACATTGGTTTACCAGGCGAAATACACGAAAGATGAGATATAAAGTGACATAGTCAATTAATATCGTTTTAATATGGCAATAATGAAACTAAAAAATTAGGGGGGGGTTCATGGAGGGTCTCCCCCTGACGAGGCTCGAACAGCCGAGTTTTATATATATATTATATATATATATATATATATATATATAATATCACTCATGTCCATAAATAAGATAATTCAGAATCACACAGAAATTGATCTCTGAAATAAAAATTTCACCTGTGGAATGATCACACACATCTTGAAGAAGAATATGCAAATTACAGGAAACCACCAGATGGCGTGGATGGTACGTCACAATGACGAGAGTGTAAGAGAGGGGTATATAAGGAATGGTGGCAAAGAAGTAAAATTGTTCACAAGCGCTGTGAAAGCCTTTCAGTGCAAAAACCGCATAGTTATGGCACAAAGGAGGCATTTGGATGATGTTTTACGTGGCAGAATTATCGGACGACTGGAATGTGGACGTACCCAGCTGGAAGTATCCGAGGAACTTGGAATCGCCCAGAGTGTCATCTCCAGGCTTTGGCAACGATTCCAAGATGATGGTAATGTGAGTAGACGTTACAGCACAGGTCGAGTTACAACGCCGAATGAGGACCGCTATTTGGCCGTTACTGCCAAAAGAAACAGACGGAGTACAGCATCAGACCTGTCTCGTCAGCTCTCTTCAGCTACCGGTACGACAGTTTCAAGGCAGACCGTGTACAGACGCTTAGGGCACATTGGTCTATATGCTCGTAGGCCTGTCAGATGTGTTCCACTTACCGCAACTCACTGTCGCCTGCGATTAACCTGGAGTAGAGAGCATGCATTGTGGACACCGCAACAGTGGTCTTGTGTGATGTTTTCCAGGTTTAGTTTGGAGTCTGATTCTCGCCGGACAATCATCTGGAGAGCGCCAGGTACCCGTTACCACCAAGAGAACACCATTGAAAGACACCGTTACGGTGGTGCAGGATGGCTCGTTTGGGGAGGAATTATTCTTGGTTCCAGAACTGACCTGCATGTTCAGAGTGTAACGATGTCAGGCCACATCTATCGGGATGTCATTCTGGAACAACATGTACGTTTGTTTCGGGGCGCCATGGGTGCTGAATTTGTGTTTATGGATGACAACGCCCGTCCTCACCGTGCAAACATTGTAGACGAATGCCTTCAATCGGAGGATATCACCCGTATGCATTGGCCAGCATACTCACCGGACTTGAATCCAATAGAGCATGTGTGGGATATGCTTGGCCGACGAATTGCAGCCCGTCAACCCCCTCCCACCTGTCTACCGGAACTTCGGAGTGCATTGCTTGATGAGTGGTGTAATATTCCCCAAGATCAGATTGATCATTTGATACTCAGCATGCCTAGGCGTTGTCAGGCCTGTATTGCATCGTCCGGGAGACATACTCCGTATTAACCATCCTACTAACCATGTTATACTGTTTTTTGTAAATAGGTTCTTTTTTTAAATTTGGTCAAGGGAGTAAAACTTGCAATTTTTATTAATTATGTCAAACATATAGCATCTTTTTTGCTCTTTACTTTTTGTTTAATAAATAGACTTTACAAATAAGTCAAATTTGTTTTGCTTTTTTCTCTTTCTTTGCCTGAACTTCATTATCCTTAATTTATGGACATGAGTGTATATATATATATATATATATATATATATATATATATATATATATATATAATATATATTATATATATATATATATTAAACCGTAAAATATTAAAACTCATTTATAAAATCTCTTTAATTATGAGATATTGAAATTAAACTGTTTATAAATGATTTTATGTAGGTTTTGACATGTGTTATATCCTCTCTCATAAAAAAAAAATATGTTTTGAAAATGAAAATTTGTAAGAAAATTGCAGTTTGTGAAAACTGCACACAATTCACTAATGTTGGGCGAACATAATTTGCAAATGATGTACTAATGGATTTTGCTGTTGTTTTTAATTTTTCATGTATCTAGTTTTTTATCTTAAAATGTTACCCTTAAGCAATGTCTTTTTTTTTTTTTGGAATGGGTTGATGAATAAGCCCCCTACCCCGGATCCGCCAGTGGCTCATATTTTAGTTATGGCAGCGTTACTGTAAATAGGCACTAATCCGGTACCGTGCCATTATATTGTAGTCACTGTTAAGGCACCAGGCCTTTGCCTTTATTTTTAATATTAGCAGGCACCCGGCCGTTTTCATTTTGGGCATTATAAAACTTAATGGGCCAGTGCCTTTATTGTGAGTAACGGCCGGCACATGCAGTATGCCAGTAGAGTGCCGATGCCTTCCCGGGCTTCTGGCAAGGTACTTCTCGGGCGACCACTTTTGGTACGCTTCGGTTACTTTTTGCAGTGCCGAGCCGGCGCTGTACGTGATGGCAGAAAGACACTGGTAAGGTACTCCGCCAGCAGGTGTGTGTTTGCTGGGATTCCTCTCGTCCTAAAAGTATTGGTAAATTATCAACTATATACACAAAAACAACTTTATAACTGCAGTTTTACAAAATAATTCACAATATATAATAATTTTGAACATTTTAGCGAGAAAAAAATCCATAGCACAGAGCTGGATTTGATCCGGGGACCTTCGGATCTCCGTCTCCCTAGGGTACCACTTCGCCACCGAAAACACAAATGAATTACCAAATAATTAGTATTTAACAATGTGTCAAATGTTTAAATGGGATTTTCTCGAAAATAAGAGAGAGTTGGCGGCCAATATTTTAGCATTTTAGTTAACTATGGGTTCCCTATAACCCACCAACATTTCATCAAAATCGGTGACCCCAACGTCTGAGCCTCCCCTTGTTAGAAGTAAATTAACAGTTTTAACGATTTCGATCATTAATGATTACTCTAATATTGAATTATGAAAAGTTTCTTTTAAAAATCTGTTATGACTTAAGAAAACATTTTTTGAAAATTTAGTACTTCATTAAAGCCTCCTGCCCAATGGTTTCAAGCCTTGTAACTAACAGTAATAGATTGAAATGTTCCCTTGACAAAGAAATACAATCAGCAACCTAATACTAGAATACAAACAAGTTTTTAAAGAACTCGAGCAATTCATTTATTCAAACTTTTGGCTTCAAAAAAGGCAGGGTACTACTGCATGCGTCTCATCCACAGGCTCCAGTGATGACTGGTTGAAGATACAAAAATAATATGGGTCATCTGCTTGCCAGGTAAGGTTTCCAAAAGGATGTCAGTTCAGGACACGTTGAAATTGAATGATATTAACCATAGCAGTTCTACGCAAACCTGTAACATAACATAGTAAAAATTAACTTTGCTTGAAGCAGAAAGAGAAAGCACATTTAGAGACAAATTGTTGATAGTTAAGGTTTTACAAAGTGCCTCTGACGCTTGCTATTTCCCACCCTTGCCTTCACGATGTCCCATCTACACCCGCTTTCAACTGTACCTTTTCCCTGGCCTTTGCCTAGTCGTCGTTTGTTTTAAACTAGGGATGGATGCGAAACGAGAGAGATTTACGAATTTTTGCGAGACTAGATGAACATTTTAACACTACGATACAGGGATTTTGAGAGACTAGACAAACACTTAAGTCTGTTTTGCAAGACACAAGACAGCCTATTTTCAGACTCACGTCCATCCCTATTTTATACTCTGCCTAAAGATTATTTCATACCTTTACGAAAACCATGGTATATATTTTCGTTTCTCTAACATCATGAAACTGCAGGAGCTTAAAATACGATTCAAGAGAATTTAATACGTATAAGGTTTCTTGAAGTAGCAAATCCTAAGCCTTTGCTGTCCAATGTCTGCCAGCCACCAAAACTGTTTTCCGTTCCGGTCATGCGTCTGCTCTCGGCCAGCACAGAGCATTTCGTTGATCACAGCCTCTTGGCCACGGTTCCCCTTTTCTGCTTGACAGCTTTGGGTTCTCGCAATGTATTTTAATGTGGGAAATTTGATTTTCAGATTTCAAAGAGCTATTTAATTCAAGTTTTTGGTGATTGTAATGAATTGGTAAAGTAAACCTTTAATTTTTCATCTCTATTACTGAAATTCATTGTGAAAGTTGCCTGCGGTCAGGCAGAGAGGACCTGTCTCAAACAAGAAGGTCTCGTGAAATTCCAACCAACACGACATCCATGTCCAAAACTTCGACGACAACAAAAGGGTCAAACATGGCCTACATTCAGTAAACTTACTGAGAAACTTAAATATGTATGCAGTCAGCAATCAAACAGTAATTTGACAGTGACAATCTCTTCATGGTAGTGACATTGCATATAAAGAGGTACTACCCATCTAAAATAAACACGATTCAGAAGGAACTTCCTCGTACACTTAATATCCCGACATAACTACTAACAATTGCAAACTTTTTATGGAAACTTTACTGAGGAAGAGACCTGTTAAAATAGTGTGAAGGGGAATGTCTTTAGCACCAACATTGGTTAGGAATTTTGAAGTTGTTCACAATTTTGTTAAACAGTTTCATAACATTGTTTAAAAAGCGCAAATTTTGATAACGCAAATTTTGAAGACTAATTTATCGCTATAAGAATTCTTCAAATGTAAAATATTAACCCATATATATCAGTTTGAAATCAATTTTTAAGTTTTATGTTTGAGTTTTGCGAGTTTAATGTAAACTAAAGTCAAGTTTAAACGCTCCAAAAGGTTGAGACGTAAAATCCCTTCCACTTCGTTCCAGTTTTCCTACAATGCATATATAGCTTATTTATAACGCTGACACCACAAAATATGTTTTGATATTAAATCTTCTAATTAATATAGCTCATTTTAATGATTACAAATTTTCCTATCCAAATTTTATTTTTTTATAATTTTTTTAAAATTAACAATATTCAAAACCATTCATCTCTGAAGCGTATATATTAGATGCTATCATAGTATGATACTGGCTCGGATAACTACGTTTAAAATATCAAACAGCCAGTACTAAAGAAATTGCGTACCTTTCTGTAGTGCCAGTCTGAAGTTTGGATTATTCTTAGAGTTGAGACCTCCAAAAAAAAACTCGTTGGTTGATAGCCCCCCCCTCCTCCCCCACTTCTAGTACTGGAACGTAAGAGAATCTTCCATTGGCTGATCAGCTTGTCGGCGACACGAGCTGTAGAAGTCTTGTAGCCAACCATAGTCCAAGTCAAAGCTCCATGAAGACGAGGTACATAAATCTAATTTCAAGGCATAAGTTGTAGGGAATACAACACACGTGGGATGAGTTTTGTGATGTCATCTCCGCATTTAGGATCCAAGACAAAGTTTCATTTGCACAGCTTAACGATGTGGTGACAAACTGCCACTTCGGCTAGTCCATGAAAAATATGCCGACGGAGATTGTTTGTACACAGCCTTTGATAAACTGATGACTTAGTTTCTTTAGGGAAGTAAACTTGTGGTAGAACTTCTTACTTTGTATATTACACTCTTATGTCCATTGACGCTTCCCATTTTAAAGGTACATAATTTTCCCGACCTCTGAGAAGAGCATCTTCACACATGCTGACTTTCCACATTAAACTTTTTACACCTGAGAATTTAACCTTCTCAAACTTTATCAAATGCTTTGTGTACATACTACTTCAAAATACAACATCAGGTCAGCTTCTGCGAATTTGCCTAGTTAAGTGCGCATAACATTTGCAGCTTAACCATTTAGTTTATTCTAACGCACTGATTTTTCATTATGAATGAATTCAAAGTCCAATAATAGAAAATTGATCGGCTCATCTTGAAGGCTTTATTCATGCTCATGAGCAAGTCTTTACGTAATATATATTAAAATGCTTATTAGCAGCTATTCAAAAGCCAATCATTGAAATCTATTAAAACCAATTGAAATCTTAAAATCTCCTAATTGACAACATTGCTCCTACTTTAAACATTTGTGTCTACTTTTCAAATATCCAGACGGCTTTGGCTCCGATCCTTAATGAAAGAATAGACTACAGGTATTTAAAGGCAACATGCTTCCTAATCCTCTGCTTTTCTTTTAAGGCAGTTTTATTTATAGTGCATTTTGTTACCAATATTGTGCATTACGAAAATGTCAGTCTTAAGTGAATATTTTACATTTAAAATGAAATATAGTGCGATTTTGCTACTTCTGGTCCCTGAAGGAAAACCTAAAGCTTTTATTTTTAACTATACAAAGAAATACGAATAACAACCCAAAGAAAATGCCTTATGGACTATTGTAATGGGAGCAGTTTATCAGGCATAGATTATAATTTATCTATTATTTAAAACAGTTTAGAGTGCAAGTAACATCAGACTGAAATTGATAGCACGCAATTTAATATCTAATCAGTTTAAATAATCCTCAATACTTTTTCGTATCAAATCTGGCATATTCGGGCATATATCAATTGCAATTGAAAATTTAAGAGTTCTTGATTACATCTATTGATTGTGAGAAACAGTTTTAAAATTTTTGCGTTTATGTAGGCAAATATTGAGGATTATTATTGTACTGTAATTATTACAGTGGTCTGAATTTTACTACCATAAGTTCTATTACTGATAATAATACTACCTAACCGATTTAATTTTAGCGAACCAGATGTTATACTTCAAATTTTGAAAAACAAAATTATAATAAATTTTGGAAAAGCTGATTTAGTCTTACTGGTGTATCTGAATGTCTCAGCACGATTTTACATCTAGTTTCTGCAGAGAATGAGAGTTCGAACCCAACTCCAGCCAGGATTTTTTACATTTTAGTTCAGCGAAACAATGCTTTTAGAGAATTTCTAAACTTAATTAAAAGTCGCTGAAAATTAGCCAACTCTTATTCAACTAGACTTATCTAGTACGAGTCAGATTCCATGGCGTTTTTTCGCTAACTTTTTAATCTCCAATGAACTTTGAAATTTTTAGACATATCTCCGTTTTAGACATCTAGTAGTACAGCAATGCAGTCTGGCGTGAAAAGAAGTGTATTTGGGATTTTAAGATTTAAAGCAAGAAATCAAAACAGAAGAGAACTATGTCTTGAATGCTGTTATAGTATGAAGTGCTGTTGAGATCAGCGAAGTAATTTTTGCTTAATTAAACCAAAATTCTGCAATTACGCATTCTACTAAACAGCACAAACATGAAAAATTGTTTTATCAGTTTTAAACTATTTTACCGTATATAAACTCAAAGCCTTCTATCTGGTGAGGATGGTACTTACCGAGATATGATGCTGCAAACTCATCATTACTAAATTTAAATTATTCCATCAAATCTATTAGAAATTCATAAACAACTATGAAAATTAATATTCGAACCAAAATGTTGACAGACTGCATGGATTTGTATACAATTTGACGATGACTGGTCAAATTCAACCCTGCTTAAAAATAAACTTCAATTTTTTTACGGTACCTTAAAAGCTCTAGAAACTGAAAATTGAAAAATCGTTTACAAAATTTAAAAATTTATTCCTAAGACTAAAGAGGTATTTATGTAATTTTGGTCTAACCAAAATATCAATTCAATTCGGCCGACGGTGTGGATTTACGTACAACTGCAACTTTTGGAGAACATTTAAGATTCAAATTTCAACGCTAACTTTAGAAGTTGCGATTAATTTATGGTTGAAATATTAAAGCATAAGATTTTGCACAATCGATTTTTACAGGGCCCAATGCAAGTTATGTTTTAATATTTCATACCGTTTACATTCAAATTCCAGAAGAAACTAGATTTTTGCGAAGAAATTTTGAATATGCCAAATCAGATTACAAAACATACATCGTTAGACCGATTGATTTGAAATTTTGCTAAGTGGAAACATCGAAAAACAAATTAAAAAATTATGCTAAAGTTTTCAAACGATTTTTCATTAGCTTTCAACTCCGAAGGTTTCTAAACACGCAATCAGCTAAACAATCTACATAAATCAGCTAAAATTTTTGGCTAAATATTAGAATGCCTAAACTATGAAAATATTTTTGAAAGTCGGTTGCTTTGAAGCTACTTTGATATTAGGCATTGGTTTCCAGAGGCAATTTTATGAAAAATTTGCAATAACTTAGGTTAAAATATTAGCCTTCTATAATTAAGCCGACCCTATTTTCGGACGTTGAATTGAGGACATGTCACCAATTCTGAAACAAATTGGGGAAATTTTATAATTAATGAAATAATTAACAGCAATCTAATTAAAAATATTGTAATAATTAAAAATTGTCCTCAATTGCTTCTTTACATTTCGAGGGCAAATCGCAAAAAAACACAAAAATTGGGGACGGTCCTTGAAAATTGGGGACGTATGGTCGCCCTATCTATAATTATCCAATTCATGTCTAGCAAGCGTGTGTCAAGATGTTTAAGCGATATTTGATCCCTGGCTTTTGTGAAGATCGTGGGTTCGAACTCTTCTGAGACGAGAATTGCTTAGTTAATTTTAGCAGTTCTCAAAAGCGTTTAAATTTAACATTTAATATAGTTGAACGCTTTATATCTAGCATGACGTTGTCGAGATTAGCACCAATTAAGATTGAAAGTACAATTAATAAGTTGCTAGACAAGGCTAGAACTTTCGCAAATATCGAAAACTGAAATGCAGAAGCCAGATTTATACCCATAGCGATTCGTTTCGTCTTAATCTCCGAAGTTAATGTGCCTTTCGCACATTAAGAAATCGACTCGTTGATCTTAAAACGCTCTGATCAAAATTTATAATCGACTTTATGTTGAGGCAATATTTAATGATCATTGCTTATTAAAAAACCAGTAGCTTTATTATATAACTTTGAAACAAATTTGGCGAAAACAGAAAAGTTGTGATGAGATACCCTGTAAAATAACTAAAAATTTTATGCCCATTGTTTTTCAAGGAAAACATGTGAATACGCCTAAACTACTTACGCTCCGTTTGAACCGAAAAATTAAGAGCCGAAAAATTAAGGCGATCTATGGTCAGACCCTTCAGTAATTTAATTATTTCTATGGATATCTAAATGTCATGCTGAGTTCATTTCACACAATAAGATACATAAAATTTAGTTTATCGGTTTGATGAGCAATATCCTGCGATAGGCACAGGAAGGAAACGTTTGCCGATGTATCAGACTATCAGCTGACTGGTTAAGCCTGAGTTCAGTGTAGTGTGCGAGTTTTGAGTTCACTCTTTGTCCCAAAACAATTCAAGTTAATTTACTTTTATTATGAAAGTTTACGTTCGGTATTTGGAGTGGAGAGCAAGGATTAGGAGCCTTCTTAAATCTTTTTTAAGCCTTTATTTAATTTTTTAAACCACATATCTAAATGGCTTTTTTAAACTAAGCGTGGAACATGAGCTATCTAACTGATATATGAAGACAATCTATTAAATACAGCACTTTATGAGTAGCATTTTCTTCGTCTGAACAGTAAGTAATCTGAACGGAAGCCTCAGAGCTACTAAAAATGCAGCAGTTATTCCGACTGTGATAGAGCATGAATCAGCAGAATCATAAAGCAGCATGAATCAGTCCGAAATTGTGGTTACAATCCTGTCCTGCACTGTTTCTTTACACTTGAGGAACACCTGTAACGCAGTAGATTTTAAATTATTATTCCTCTTACCTCTACCTTTTTTCTTCTCTTTCTTTCTTTCTTTTTTTATCAATTAAATAAACCAGACAATTGCAATGAGATACAGATAAGTAGAAAAGTGTATCCCTTGGCGTTCGATAAGCGGTTTCGTTTAGATACACGTCCCCTTTACATCGGAGATAAAAGTTTGATGCTGCTGATGATGTTCACATTACCTGATCGGAGTTCAATCTGATGGATACCGCTCGAAGTTGATCGTTTAATTTTCGGAATGAAAAGGATTATTTAAGAAAACGAAAAGAATCCCAGGATAAAAGGTCAGTACAAGTATATGCATATGTTGCCATTATTGATTAAAATCGATTATTAAAGGGCTTACTTTGTTTAACAAACTAGCATGACTTAATGTTACGGTCTTGAAGACGTTAAGTATAAATGTGCATTTGGATTAATATTGGATTGTGGGCGGAGTCGAGAAATCAAACGGGCAGACAGGAATCAAGCTATCCAACAACAATTTTTAACTCCGTTTTGACTAATTTTATATTAAGCCAATTTTTTTTTAACTTCGTGCAGTTTTTATATGCACCCCTCTCCTTTTTCAATGTAATTTTTTATCTGATCTCTATATGCCACCAAAAACCTTTTCCGATATAGCTTAGCTGATAGTGTCATAAATTAAAACAACTCACTTTTTTATGTTTTAAGTTTACATTTCACTCGAGCGGAAGCTTATTATCAAAAACAGAAACTGAAAAGTTTCCACCTCACTATAAATGAAACGCGTTAGGCCGGGTGAGGGAAAGAACAGTGGTGTAATAAGGTTAGGACATTGTTCGGTCGTGCTTGCACTTGTAATTTTAGTGTGAATCATTAGAAATACCTTACTGAAACAAACATAAAAAAATACAATAAACAAATTCCACTTTTTTAAATTTCCTTTAGAAAATTATTAACATAAAAGAGCCGGTTAGACCTATTTAAAGCACATTTTTTTAAACCTGATTGAATCCAAAATTTTACCATGTGCTAATTTTTCATACCCTCACAAGCACATAGTTTCTCTTACTGGCATTACCTCCTCGTACTTAAAATAAAGTTGATATAAATATTTCGTGAGCGCTTTGTAAGATTTCATTTCTGCAAGACAGGACTCCATTTTAAAAGATGTGTTTGATTATAATCATTAAAAAAAAAAAAAACTCGCTATGAAAAAAGAATCAATTTATCAAAAGCTGTTTTTTGGTAACGACAATATTCTGCATTCTTTTTTAATAATTATAATGTCAAGAAGAAAATATTAAAAAAATATAAAATCTGAAATGATATTTTAAATACTCACTAAAATGCTATATATTAAAAGTGTATCATTATCAATAAGTCGTCCCTATTTTTCTTCCTTATTCCATAAAGTTGGATACTTCAAAACTTGATAAGTGTACCATTATTCCTAAGTGTGCCGTATTTTTCTGCCTTGTTCAATGAAACACTTCTTTGGAATCGAAATCTACATTAAAATCGCCTCCTAAAACTGTTTACCATTGTTTTATCAGGCATATTCTAACTATACTTCACAACTTTAAATACTGTTTTGTGTTTCGAATGGGTAATCCCAATACATGAGTGTGCCTTTTTTATCTTTCTTGTTCCACTAACACTTCTTAAGAACATGTAATCTATATTAAATTCGCTTACCAAAACTATTTACCAAACTTCGTCTCGCATATATTCTAACCATACTTTTCCTTTGAACTAAACTGTGGCGTTTGCCAGTTTATAGCCAAATTTGGAAGATATTGTCAAGTTTTGAAGTTGCAGTTTTGAAGACTACCAAACTTTTACTACCAGACTTCGAGCTCCTTTATCAAAAATCGCAAACCTTGTGCGACTTTCAACATTTTATTCTCCTTCCCTCCACATTATCTGGCAAATACATTTGAAAAGACCTTTACCGTGACATATCGCGCATAGACAGTGTCGGCGCTTAAAAAGCTGCTGATTTTAACAGCACCCAAGCGCTAATAACTGAAAGAAAATACATAAATGAACTAGAATTAAAATAAGTGAAATTTCTATAACCTAAATTTAATCTGTCTATTAAAACAATTCATTAAACAGTAAGAAAAACAAACAAAATCTATTATATAAATGTGAAAGTTTGTTTCTTTGTTTGTTTGTTTGTTTGTGCGTTTGTTTATTTGTCCGGTAACTCCTTCCACACCCAGCAACCGATCTCCTTGAAATTTTGCACATATACGTAAAACGACATAGAATAGTCCATTATCAACTTTAAAATTCTGAAAACTCAATCGTTCCACGATTTGTTATCGATTTTTTGATAATTTTCAGCTTCAGAAAGCGTTTCCAATTGTCTAAAACAGTGACCACGTGATATACCATTTATATGCTTGGTATGACCGACCATAAGTCCATTTTGATTAATTTTTCCATGCCGTCTGTACGTACGTACGTATGTATGTAACTCGCATATTTCAAGAACTATTAGACGTAGAATGTTGAAACTTTATATTTAGGATTTTTGTAACATGTAGTTGTGCACCTCCTATTTCAGTCCCCTTCGACTGGATTGTTCATCTACAGAGCCGCTCAAAAATTTTGAATACATTACGCTCCATGGGCAGAAATTCATTAAAGCATATTTTAGAGGTATTAGGCTATTTGAAACGACTCAGAAGTGGTATATGATAAGGGCTAAAAACATTAATCTCTCCATCGAAAAAATTGTCTATATCATTTATAGTTCTGTTATAGGAACACTCAAAAGATTTCTAACGTTCACGTGCCTCACTCAAAAACTACGCCAAAAGTCGCCAAGCTTGACGAATTTTGGTACGTGTGTATGTATTGACTTTTAGTATACGTGTGTATGTGTATTTAACTCTCAAATCTCAAAAACTCTATTAGTTGTAGTACGGTAAATTTAATATATAACATTATTGTAACATCCAGTTGCACATCTTGGTTTTTGGCTCCAATTTACTGGAGAGCTTATTTACAGGACCACCCAAAAGAATTTCAATACATTAATGTTTATGGACATTTTCAATATATTACACCTGTTGTCAGATATTGTTTGGTCCATGCCCAAAATCTCGCCATTTGTCATCGACCATGGCAAGTTTTTCCGAAATATCGCCCAATATGGTGGTAGTCAGTCATTTCGTCCATGCCCAAAATATCGCAATTTGCCATCGTCCTTGGCGAGTTTTTGAGAAATATCGCCTAATTTGGTGATAGTCAGCCATTCATTAGTCCATGCGCAAAATATCGTCATTTGTCGGCGACCTTGGCGAGTTTTGCCAAAATGTCGCCAAAAAATAATTTCGCATTTCGCATAACTGCAAAACTTTCAACCGTAGAATGTTGAAATTTTGTATTTCGAACTATTGTAACATCTAACTGTGCATCTCTTTTTTGATTGCAATCGACTGGGTAATTTATTGACAGGGTCAGCCAAATGACTTAAAATACATTAAGGTGTATGGTTACATTCAATAAGTTGAAAGTCTGTGGTCCATCACTACTTTGGCTATTCCCAAAATCTCGCAAACGATCTCATGCTTGTCGACTTTTGGTGAAATTAAGTGTCGCCAAATTAAGTGTCAGAAGCAAATCTTTCAAATTGAACCCAGCTTCGTGATATCCAAATATATGGGTAGAAATCGCTTAACCTTAGTATTACTGCAGTATTTTATCTCTTTCAAACGAAATAAGTTTAGATGAAGTGCGCCGAAAATATTTTTGATTTAATTGATGTGCAAGGAAGTCAGGTGTTGTCCACATCAGATTTTTGTACTTCCTTGTACGAAGTATAAAGAAGTAATCTGATCGCGAAAATTTTCCGCAGCAAGATATGGACGAAAACATCGATTTTTGACTACCTCTAATTTAACTTTTAAGTACTTTTGCGATGCATCTCATCTTATGCATGCATGTACGTTTATATAAATGCATATGCAACCCATTATGAGCTACCGCAGGTCCATTTTGGCCAGTTTCTCACTGACGTCTGTACGTACGTATGTATGTAACTCGCACATCTCAAAAATTATTGATCTTAAACTTTTGAAACTTTATATTTAGGATTTTTGTAACATCTAGTTGTGCACCTCCCTATTTGGTCCCAATCGACTAGATAGTTTATGTACAGTGCCGCCCAAAACATTTTAAGTTCATTACGCTCAATGGGCCGAAATTCATTAAAGCGTATTTTAGAGGTATTAGACTATTTGAAACGACTCATAAGGGATATATATGTTGCTAAGTTTTACAAAATGAATCTCTCCATCGAAAATAGATGTCTGTATCATTTATAGTTCTGCTACAAGAACACTCAAAGGAATTTCAACGCATTACTTTTGCTGTACTTGTATATGTGTTTAACTCTCATAACTCGAAGTCCTCGCATCCGAAGTCCCCACCATGGCAACCCCATGGTTAAAACTTCCAAAGGGCTAACGAAGGCCGTCGTCCGCTGTGGGGTATTTTGCAATACCTTAGTATCAAAGGTTGTTATTTACTGATTTGTTTGTTTGCTGTTGAACATTTCTTATTTCTTTTGCTCCACTCCCCAGGTGCCTGCGTCTCCTGTTCGCTGCCTATGGGGACACATCCGGGACTTCTCCGAGCCCCTATAATTCCAGCGAGAAGGCGCTGCCATGCCTCCCACCACAAGAATTCTTACCCACGGACTGGACGAGACGGAAGTGGAGGTCGAAATTCCGGACTTCCTCTCTCTCTACGCAGAAGAAGATGGCAATGTGGAGAGTGACTTATTTCTCTTCATGGGTCAAAGGTTCTTCTTCCAAATCTTCACAAACGGAGTGAATGAAGCCTTTCCTATAAACATCGTCAGATTTACACCGGGAACTGAGTGCAGCGTATCCTTGGATTTCGGTATCAAGGAGAAGGACGGACAAGTCGAGAACGTGGCACGCATCTCGAATTTGACTTTCCTGGGACATGAACATGATCGAGGTTTCTACTTCCCTTCCTTCTCGAGGGATGTTCTTGAGCGGCGCGGGTCCGAGCTGCTTCCGTCCGGCGTGCTGACCCTCGTGTTCACGCTCCGGAAGGGAGATCTGACGACGAGAATCACCGCAACGGGTGAGTACACATGCGACTAAAGGGGTGCACACCCTATTTGGGTAAGTTGTTCTACAGAAGCGTTCGACGAACACATCTCCATGATTACAGATTATTCACTGGGTACCCATTCTCCACACGGGAAGTAAAAGCTTTCTTATTCAATTCTTTTTCCTTTTCAACATACATTCCACAGTAACGGAAAACATTCATAAGGAATTTTTAAAAAAAGGAAACCTCGATTTTTTTTTCTCTTACTATTTCACTGAAAAAAAAAATGGATGTATCGTCCTGTTCATAGATTTAGCATGAGCGGGATCTAGTAGGAAAAGGATATATTTCTGTGTATTAATGTGCTAATGCCACTTGGGGTTTGCTAATCTCTGAATGAGCAGTCTGTAAAAAGAACTACATTACAACCTAAGAGTAATTAAGTACTCTAAAATGGCATTTTAAAAAGGCAGGTATATTCAGTACGATCGATTCAGGTGGACAAAAGCTACACCCTCTTCCTCAGTTTTGAAAAGTTCCATAATCCAGGCTATGAGAAATGTTAGAACTAACCTCAGTTAATGTTTCCGATTGTAGGGTAGCTTGAGTGGTGTATGTACTGAATAAGGGGGGACATTTTCTACCACCCGAAACCATCGTATTATAAGTAAATGCCTTTAATGGCGTTAGTCTACAAAGCATTTAATAATGTATCACCATTTTTTGCGCTTTTGTTATATTTTAATAAATTACAGTAAATTTAAAAATATATATATAATTGCTATGTTCCCGCTCTTCGCAGAATGAAAGCAACTACTTTAATTAAAAAATACCAAATTTTATTTTATTCATTGTACCCATTTTAACGTAATCGGCAAACGAAAATTGGTATGATTCATGCAAATCTCAAAAACTATAGCCCATATTAAAATTAAAGTCTGAGTATGTGCATTGTTTCAGTGACCCCTAAACATGTCACTAAATGTCATTTCATTTCGCTGCAGCCATATATATATGTGATGCGCAAATATTCATCCACATTTCGAATAGATTTTCTCAATATATTGTAGCAGAAACCCTTGCTTGTTTCCTAGGTTCGTCGTTCTAATGTCCAGTGGGTGTAGAAAGTTCTAGTAAAAGGTCCACTTGTCAGGATGGAACACGAACTTTATTTTATTGCTTCTAGAACTTCGTCGTCGAATCATCAGCTGCACAAAATGCGCAAGCAGAATCAGACAGTAATGCGCTTAACCCTTTAACGCGCAGTGGTTTCGCTCTGAGACCACCAAACTGTTGACGTTTTGACTGTTGCCAATCACGAAGAATAGCTTTGATTTCTATAAAAATAGTTGCGGGTGACCTAGCTCCACAAGAATCCTTTACTTTTTAGCACGTCAATTCACGTAAAAAAAATTGTCACGATTATTTTTAACACCACTGACATCTGCCGAAAAATGGAAGAACGCGAGAACAGCCGGATCGATTGCCCAATGCTGAAAAAGGGGCAGCCGTTGCCATCGCTCGACTTAATTACCAGCAAGATGGCGGACGATCGAAACATTCATCGCGTGCCACGTCAAACGTTCATCGCTGGCTGTGCTCGCGCACAGCCAGCTGCGTCAAAAAAGGGTCTCTAAATCTGTGGCACGCGATGAACGTTTCGATCGTCCGCCATCTTGCTGGTAGTTAAGTCGAGCGATGGCAACGGCTGCCCTTTTTTCAGCATTGGGAAAGAGTTGCGCCTGAAAGGGTTAAAGCAGTTCGCCAAGTACAGAAGCTTTCATCAAATGCTGTATTTCCCACATAAAATGAAATGCTTCCACAGGTAAAATTCAGTGGGAATATACGAGGGCTTTTCATAAACAGTCCGTCAAGACACAGCAATGAAGAATTTACACACAGCACTTAAAAACAAAGCTTCAAAAAGGCGAGCGAAAATACCGCTTCTATCGCACGGTTTACAGAGCTAAGCAGCACACTCATCGGAAGCTCGATCCACTCTTAACTGGGGTTGTCTGTCATGCCTGTATTCATAGGTGATGCAGAAGCTACATGGGGCTTCTAGAAGAATATATCTCTCAAAGATTCCACATAAAAGGGGATTTTGGATTACGCCATTGAAGAGAAATAAAGTGATATTAGGCAAGTTAATGCAGGAAAACTAACTTTACAAGCCCCCTTGGGAAATGAGCGAAATGTCGCCAAGCTTGTCGAAACATTGCCAAATTTGGCGCCAAAAACAAGTCCCCAAAAGTGATGGTAGCGAAGGCCTAGGACCCATATTTCTCGAGATTTCTAGAAACGCTATACTAATCAATGGGGAAACCCAAAACCCCGTACTCGCGTTCTAATTGAGCGATTTTGATGCAACAAAATGCAAAATTTAGCTATTTGACGCATAGAAGTCTAATTTCGAACAGCCAGGAGGCTGGACAGACCGAAAATTCATAACAATATGATTATCCTTAGAAAAACTGAGTGGCATTACTTAAAGTTGAATAAGGAATTTTCGGACTGTTAAATTTCATTCCATGCCTTTGAGCCGTTTCCTCGCTTCAGACAAACGAAAAAGTGTCACAGACAGAAACACAGATAAGTTTTTTTGTTAACTGTTTAGTGTTTTTTTCCGTATTTGAAATGGATACATTTTATCGCATTTTTATCCTTTAATCAAATAAACGTACTCAAAGTTGTTCATATTTATATATAGTAAGGTTGAATGTGCGTAATCCTGTGGCTATGCAAAACGTCGCCGTCTTTGGTCAATATAATAAATGATTTATTATTTATGGTCTTAACTGAATGTTGTTAGGTTAGCAAAAGACCATCATAGCCAGTGGATTTTTTGTTTCTCTTCCAACCCCGTCTACCAATCTACTGATAGTTTTTGAAAGCCTCCCCCTCATTATCCGTGCCTTGGCCCATTCATATTTTTTATAGATTAGCAAACAATCACTGGTTGTTCACTTTCGAGATGGAGAACCAATCAGTGACTGAACTCACTAACATTTTTAGGTTAACCTAAAATAATAATAATAATAAAAAATAAAACCATGAGCGAGTCCGTGCACCATTTTTTGGAATTCCCTCGAAAGTGCTGCCTAAAAAATCATTTATAGGCTCGTCCATGACCGTTGGTAAAACACTCAAAGGGTTTTTATCCCTTGCCAACCTATAAAAGATGTCAACATGATAACTATTCAATCCTTTATCAATTTAAGCAAGTGACATTGGTGAATCGAATAGTAATGAGAACTTACCCATTTACCGTAGAACATATTTTGTTACACGCGTGACTCAACAAATTACAAAGATTTCCAAGTACATTCTACCAAAAAGGAGTCATCTTGCCAGCTTATTCTCTAATGTTTCGCTAGAGATTTACAAACAGAGAGGGTTTGCTTATCACATATGACTCAGTTCAATTATGGACGTTCTTTAAAAATGCAACTCTATTTTCCGTCATTATGGTTGCTAGTACCTGGCTACCGAGCCATGCTCAGTATCTAAAAATTGGATACGTAAATGCCTTTGACACGTATCAATAATCTTCATGATTGCCAAAGATTTACATCGCTGTCGGATCACTCATTCATTATCAGGTTAAGCTTTGGTCGGCATTCAGTGCTACAATGGCATATACTTTGTTTAGCAGAGGGATGTTAAATATTCGATGGTCGGTGCTATCAGGGTTGAGCAAAAAGTAGTTTAACGTTAGGTGCCTCTTTTCCTTCTGTCGCAGAGATTGCATCAGCGAGGGTGTCAGCAAAGATCTTGGTTGATACAATGGGGATTGTTCATGCATTCACTAACAGCGTCTTGATTACTTCAGAATTATATCTATCCATATTGACGACGTTCAAATTCACCATCATGAATTTGAGTTGGTTGAACTGTCAAATGAATGAGTTTATAAAAAAATTCATCAAATCTGCTATACAATGTTCGCAACCAGCTGTACACACCGCAATCGCTAATAGTTTCATCGTCATATACAGTGAACAAAGTCAATGCAAAGTATGCGTTCAAATTTCGGACAGACGGACAGTCAGACAAACCGAAATCATAAACACTTTTCAACATTGTCGGAAAGTAATATAAAAACTGCTATATTGACCCAAACTGTACGAAAAACCAGTTACCATAAATGAAACGTCGATTGTGCGAGATTCTATTATAAGGAAAATTCATTTTTTTAATGAGTGTTCAAACTGAAGTCCTCACCACGGTCATCGCGAATGCTGAACGACGGTCATGGAGCGAAGGCCATCGTCCGCTGTTGGAGCCATTGCAAAACCGTGGCCCTGCGCCTCTGCTGGAATGAAGTTCGTGCTGGAAGGCGAAAAAAAAATTAGACACGAGTCAGGACCGGCTTGTTGACAACAGATTTATTAATCCCGTACCCGCCCCCCGCGCCGGGCTTTCACGGGGGTCGGGTACCACGCTACTACCAAACCAAGCGACTTTTTGTATTTATAGAGTATCTTACTGTCTTATTAAGACAGTAGTTCGAAAAATTTTGTTGTTTTGGTACATACATACCACCACTAACTACGTCAGACACTTTAAAATTTTTAGGATGTCTCTCCACAAGCTGTATTAGACACTATAATAAACGATAAACCACTTCCAGTTAAGAACTTTCAGAATTTTTTTTATCGTAACATGTTGGTGTTCTTGTACTGTAACATTAAAAAGCATACACTGTATAACTAAGGGGGGGGGGGTTAGTAGGTCCTAAGCCCTCTCTAAAAAGATTTTAGCTCCCTATATGAAAATTAAACTCTCTAGCGTAAGAATAAAAGATGGAGCCATTTAGTGTTTGGGGGGGGGGGGTGAGATGAAGCCAACTAGGTAGAAATATTCAAAAAGCCAACAAAGTTACGCCAATGGCTAAATACATGCTGATAGATTTGATTTGATTTTGGTGATACGGCCGATGATCTACAGGAGGGATCTAGGCCGAAGGAGGGTGCCCTCCACGGGAGACTTTCTAAGGGATCCTAACCCGTACTGATAGATTTAAATTACTAATTTAAATGAGAGATTTTTATGCCAAACAATTAGATTCGCTAAAAATAATAAATAGTAATTAAGTTTTAAGCAATGAAATATATATTTAATTATAAAAAAATTAATTAATATTATAGAATAACTTGTTTTGTTTATTCTACCACACCACAAGTCCGGGTTCGATTGTCGAACTAGACTTGGGTGTTATTTCGTCTCTTCATAAGAGCGACGCTGGGAAAATTATTACGTACCTCCAATATAAAATGGCCAGCAATTCCAGCCTTATAGTGGTCAACGCCTGCTATAGTCGGCAAGTTCCCGCCATTAGAAAAATAAATCTGATGTGGACAACACATGACTTCCTTGCACGTCTATTAAATCAAAAATATTTTCCTCGCACTTCATTTAAACTTATTTTGTTTAAAAGATATAAAATACTACAATAATAGTAAGGTTCAGCGATTTCAAGCCAAATATATCGATATCGCCAAGCTGGGTTCAATTTGAAAGATTTGCTTCTGACACTTAATTTGGCAATATTTCACCAAAAGCTTGAGATAGTTTTCGAAATTTTAGGGATAGCCAAAGTAGTCATTGACCACCGACTATCAATGAATTCAATGTATCCATGCACCTTCATGTATTTAAAGTCATCTGTCTGACCCTGTAAAGAAATTACGCAGTCGACTGCAATCAAAAAATAGATGCACAGTTAAATGTTAAAATAGTTCTAAATACAAAATTTCAAAATTCTGCGGTTAAATGTTTTAGAGTTATGCGAAATATGAAATAATTTTTTGGGCGAAATTTGGCGATATTCCGGCAAAACTCGCCAAGGTCGACGACAAATGGCGAGATTTTGGACATAGACCTGAGGTTGCCAAACTATGTTCGCGGCACCCTGGAATGCCGTGCAGATCATCAAGAAAAGTCTAACATTTGTGGAGTATAATCAAAAAGTTTTCTCTGAACTGATACCCCACAAAAAAGTTGTGCGAAGCGGATGATTTTGAATCATAGATACACACACACACACACACGTGCATGTGTCTAAATTTGACAGCCCCCTCAGAAAATTACAAGCCCCCCGCCCCTAAAAAAAGGTCTAACTACGGGCCTGAGTTCCACTGATGTGTTTACTTGCCACTGAATATTTTTCTTTCCCTCCACTCTCCAGGTAACGGCGTCTCTCACTGCCTACAGGGACACATCCGGGACCTCTCCCGAGCGCCGAGTTCCAGCAAGAAGGCGCCGCCCTGTCTCCCACCACAAGGATTCTCACCGACACACGGCTGGAAGTGGAGCTTAAAATTCCAGACTTCCTCTCTCTCTACGCAAAAGGAGGTGACATAGTGCAGAGTGACGAATTCTTTGGTGACAGGTTTAGATTGCGAGTCTCGACTGGGAAAGGAGAAATGAATGAAACTTTTTCCATATACATTGAGAGATATGAATGCGAATCTGTGTGCAACTTAGTTTTGGGAATCGGTATCAAGAAGAAGAACGGACAAGTCGAGAACGTGGCACACATCTGGAATTTGACATTCCTGAGACATGAATTCATTCGAGGTTTCGAATTTCCTTCCTTCTCGAGAGATGTTCTTGAGCGGCGCAGGTCCGAGCTGCTTCCGTCCGGCGTGCTGACCCTCGTGTTCACGCTCCGGAAGGAAGATCTGGCGACCGCAAACACAGCAACGGGTGAGTACACATGCGACCAGAACTGGTCGTGAGGGGTGCACACCCTAGTTGGGCAGGTCGTTCCTCGTCAGAAGCACCCCTTCGAGCAGATCTCCATGATTACAGATTGTACACACTGTACCCGTTCTCCACTCGGGAAGAAAATATTTTAATTTTCTTCTTCAACATGCAGTCCACGGTAATGAAAAATATTTGATAAGGAATTAAAAAAGAAATAAAATAAAACCTCCATTTAATATTAAACTGCTAAAAGCTGAATGTCATTTTCTTGGGTTGGGTATGTGCGAGATGCAGTAGGAAAATGATGTAAATTTGTGTGTGAAGGAAACTTTCGGATTGCAGAGCGGTGGAAAAGCAGTCGGTACGATGAAAGGCACAGTTAAACAATTTCGCCGGTCAACGCGTGAAATATTAAAGTTTTGAATTTTCTTGACGTCATTTGGTTCAAAAGACTGACTTTTATTCAGCATCCAATTTCCATTCAGAAGCATAGAATCATAGCACAGAAAAATTATATTTTGTTAAATTACATTTTGTCGTCACTGTGTTACATCATTAAAGTATACCAGGGCATAAAAGAAGTAAAAACGCTGTAAAGTAACCTCCCGAAGGTACGTATCTCCAATACAATCCATACGGTTTACAAAAGGTCCAACCTTCTTCATTTCCGAAAAACTCAACCCTCCATCTGAAGAAGGGTGAGCCTTTCGTACCTCCGAAACCGCTGCATTGTGAATGCCTTTTCAAATGTCATTTTTCAAAGCTTTTAATAGTGTTAATTCTTAGTACTTTTTCTTTTCTTTTTCTTAGCCTACTTGTTATATTACAATAAATTGAGGTGAATTAAAAAAATATATAATTGCTATGTTCCTGCCCATTGCTCAAAGAAAACAACAACCTTATTTTATTGAAAAAAAAAAGCCCTACAAAATTTGATTTCATTGATTGCAGCCATTTTAACACAATGCACAAATGAAAATGTGCACAATCCTTTCTCTGTGTGTGCTTATCTAAAAAACTATTTAAATTCAAAAACAAAGTCTGACTCTATTCTTTAGTTGAGTGCCCGCTAAACATGTTACAAGTTTCATCTCATTTTACTGCAGCCGTTTCGCGTCATGTGCAAAGAATATTCCACATTTCGAATACCTCTTCTCAATAACTAAAAATCCTTAAAAAAAAGTGAACATCTGTTCGCAAAGTTGAGTGATCCATTATCATGCTAGTAAATTGCATTCCAGTCCCACACTGGCCTAGTGGCTAAACTCCGTTCCAATAAAGACACTGCCCAGCAAAAGATCACTAGTTGTGGAATTTCAAGGAGGGGAGGGCGGGGGCAGGACAAATCCTCAGATATTTTTAATTAGCCTGTAAAAGAAAAACACCAGAGAGACTGGACACCTTAACCCCCCCCCCTTCGAAAACACTACCAAAAACATCAGCGGATTCTCCCACCGCTGTTGGTAAAACGTTTAAAAGGTTGCTCTTGGTTTTTTACCTAAAAAAGTGTTAACTTGTTAAAAAATAATTTATCAAATCGAACGAATGACATCGGTGAGTATGAATAATTATCAGATTTTTATCATTTACCATCTCACACACAGTTTTGTACATGTGACTAACTAAAAAAATTTCAAAGTAAATTGTGTAAAATACCAAAAAAACAACAATCCTGCCCTGGTTATTCTCTAGTGCTTCGCTGGAGATTTAAAGACAGAGAATGTTTAGCTCTTATCACATACCCACACAGCACACTATGTCCAAATCAGGTCTAATAGATATCCAAACTGATCTATAACATCCAGGACATTTAAAGAATATTTATTGAGGAGAAAAATATATATCTATAGGACATCTAAATCGCTACCTCTACTATAAGATCCTTAGAGGGCTTATAGATATCTAATAGTCATCCTTAAAAGGATATCTATGGAAATGTATTTATAACATCCATAAGAAATCCATCAGTAGACATAGTATGTAGCTAATGAAATAGATATTCCATAGATATTTAATTGCCCTCCAAAGCTACAAATATATTGGATGTGCGTGTATAACATCCATAAGAGATGCATTTGTAGACATCTTATTTGTGTAGGAGATTCGATGGCTACTCAAACAAAAATTGAGTCAGTTTGAAAAGATTTTCAGAAAAATCGAAAATCTAGTAAGATTTTATTTTTTTAAATCCTTGAGTTCAGTTATCATCTATCATGCCACCAAATTTTATTTAGTCGTTTTTACGTGATGTGCAAAAAAAAAAAAAAAAAAAAAAAATATGTGCAATTTGAAAGAATTTTCAGAAAATCTCAAAATCTAATGAATTTTTTAAAAATTCGACGCCTAAAGTTGAGTGACCGCCTATTATGTCACAAAATTTAATTCATTCGCTTCAGTCAGTTTTACGTGATATGCAGACAAACTTCTTTTTTTTGTTTACGTTGTACTGGAGTCCCAAATGCTTAAAACGGATAGAAAACGCAAAATTAAACCAGGTAGTGTACGGCAAATTCTAATTTTATTTATTTAGATACATAAAAATGTTTTCATTCCGAAATTGAAGCAGCAATCACTCCAAACTTTAGTTTTCTCACGCCGAGTCTAGTCTGCCTGGTTGTTAGAGCGCTGGACTTTCACCCCTTGGAGCCATGGTTCGAAACCAGTCGAAGAAAATAGGTTTCAGTTTAAAAGTAACTTGAAGTACTTATGTATGATAGATGGCAGCACCAAAGTTAACAGAAAGAAGGAAGAACTCTCAGTGGGTAAAAAAAGTCGTAGTTATGACGTCACAATTCACTTCCCCCCCCCAGAAATCTTACATATTTTGGCTTTCCAATTAATATCTATGCTACTTGGAAATATATCTCCTACAGACACCCTGGATATTTTAGATGTTGTCTAGTCCTTAGAGAGATCACACCCCAAATCTCCTATAGAGGTCCGTTTTATGTTATCTGGAGGATCTTGGACGTCTAATAGATAAACCCATTATCCAAGTCTGATTCCTTATAAATAACCAATGGATATCTTTGCGCTGTGTGGGTATGAGCACTTGAATTTTAGACGTGTTTGAAAACTGGAACTTTCTTTCCGTCATTGTAGTTGCTGGGAAAACAGTGTTCAGGATGACTCCTTTGCTTCGAACTGCAATGAATGTTTTAATTATCACCGCCAAAAATTCAAGCCTCCAATTGGTCTCGTGTACTAAGTGATAAAGTGCAGTTTGTATTTGATTACTCATTCATGCATTTAGATGCTTTGTCCTGTGTGTTATTAACTTAAAGAGATTTTAGAAAATTAAATGAAATCATTCAGTATAATTATTTCAAATTCGTGTAATTTAAGATAACAAATTCCGAATGGTGCTTGGCGTTGTTTGGTGAAAATGTATGTTTTTTTTTTTTTTTTTTTTTTTTGAGTAAATCATTCTTGACCAAAGCAGGCTAGTAACAAATCAGTGCGTGCACTGTATAAAATACTTGTAATTTTACCACTCGTATTGCTGTGAAATAATAGAGCACTGTGTGTTGTAAATCCAAGCAAAATTGAGGTAATGAGATTGATAGGCCAGTCACATGAACATTGTATTGCAAATTCGCTCAGTCTATAGCACAAAGGATAAACGTAGCGGCAGCATCACAAAGTGTCGCCGTTACGTTTATGCACACGTTGTGCAAAAACGTTGCACTATGTGTTACATTTGTGCAGTAATCATTTTATTTTTCAGTGTATGAACATAAATCTATGACGTAGATGACAGCTTTAAACATTTTTACGCAAATAAAACTTTTTTCTAAAGTTAAAAATTTCAAAAAACAGTCAAATTTTTAAGTAAAAGGTGTATTTTCAGATTTTGAGAGTAGTGCTAATATTTAACATAATTATGAAAGTTTTCAAGGCGACCGAACCAATCTTGTTCATTATATTACCTATTTTGGACTATTAATAGTTTAATATTTTGGAGTAATGGCGGTAAAAAAATTGTTTTCGTGTGGTTGAACCGGAATTGTGACAGAGTCAGTTATCATAGTAAGCATAAAGTAGGATTTTATTTCTATTAATTATGCCATTTGAATAAATCCCCAAACACTAGAAGGCGCGGCTTATGTTGGACATCCCTGGTGTAAACTGAAGACCCTTCAAAAAATTATCCGAGTGCGAACTATATCTCCTCTCATGATTATGTGAATAACAAATTACTTTATTTTTAAAAAAAACCACACTCAACTTAAATGAAATTTGAAGAGTTATTATTGCATATTGAACGTTGCACCGTTCATGAAGAGTAACATTATATTAATGAAACATTAGTAAGGTAATCTACTCACTATAACTCTCGCAACTCATTTTTTTTCTTTTTACATCTTCACCATGTTGTGAACCAAGTTCACCAGGAGGCGCTCCTCACAATGTGGAAGCCTCAAGACAGACTGAATCAGAGAACTGTAAATGCAGCTTCATCGGTTTAACTAATTTTTTGCAGCTGACGTATTTCTTTACAACACCTACTTATCTCTCTTTCACATCAGTAAATAACGAACTCGTAACTCTTAGAAAAATTATAAAGTGTAATTAACTCCTAGTAAATGAATGATTGTACTGGCTAACAGTTCAAAAATAATGAGACTGGTGACTCATTTGATTTATATTTAATAAATATAGTATGACACTAAACTGCGAACACTTCGTACAAGCATGTAAAAATGAGCCCATCAAAGCCCGAGTGCTGAAACTCCATTTTCTTGGTTTTATTGGGTTAGGGTCAGAGAAGTGTTCAACAAGGCCATTCTATTACGGGCACAAATGGTGTAAGTTGAAACTCCCTTAGCAACCCTGTAGGTAACAGCACTAGTTGCTGCATAATGCTGAGTTTACTATGATAATTCTAGTGAAACCTTAAAAACATTAAAACTTGAAAAATGTGAGTTACACCACTTGCGCTTTAAGTGGCTGAAATGAAGACAGTTTGAGGTTAGAGAGCATGCGACTTACTGATTCGAGACCTGACCTTGCAATATGCTACATGAGACCTCAGCTATTTCTCATCTCGAATGGTTTCGCGTCTATCGCTGATTCTGTCTGTTTTGTGTTTTTAATAAATGTTTTTTTTAACCTGTAAATCTATTTAATATCATGATATTTTCTTGTATTATTTTATTTTCTAGGCATAGAAAAACTGTCTGATGATCTCAAGGACCTGATGCTGAGTGGTGAGGAGAGCGACTTCACCGTCAAGGTGCAAGGTGAGGAGTTCCACCTGCACAGGAACATTCTTGGAGCCCGCGCGCCCGTCTTCAGATCCATGCTGAGATCCGAAATGAAGGAGAAGAGGACGGGACGCGTGTCCATCGACGACTGCGAGCCTGGAACCTTCAGGCAGTTGGTCTGCTACTTGTACAGCGGGGGGGTGGACGAACTGTCCACCGACACGGTCTTCGGACTGTACACGTTAGCCGACAAATACCAGGTGGATGAAGTGAAGTCTGCGTGCTTGCGTTTCATCCAGAGAACATTGTCGGCAGACACGTTTTCAGATGTCGTCAATCTTGCACTGACGTACGGCTTGAATGACCTGCTAGACCTCGCTATACGTTTTTTCGCTCAAAATACTGCAGCCATCCTACAAACAGTAGAATGGATAAATTTTATGTCTGAAAATCCCATCCAGGCTAATGAGCTGCATTTGAAAGCTCTTTCACGAAATAACTCAAAATAAATCCAGTCGGAAGAAAAAATGAAATAAAACTGCAGAAGAAAAATACACGAGAAATCGTCCTCTGTGAAAAATGAAACTGCTGAAGATGTACTGCATATTTCTAGAAGCTAGCAGATTTTGCTCGTTTGAAAATAGGGATGGACGCGAGACGAAAAATAGAAGTCTCGCTTCTCGCAAAATAGCCATCTCACAAAATTGTTTTATCTCGCAAAAATCCCTATATCGTAATGTTAAAAAAGTGTGCCTCGTCTCGCAAAAGAGCTGTAAATCTCTTTCTCGTCTCGCAAAAATGTCGTCTCGCGTCCATCGCTATTTGAAAATAATCAGCAAGTCATATGTCTGTTTTATAAGATGTCTTTTTAATGTGACATCACTTATCTAACTGTTTCTAACCTATTAATTCACTTGAATAATGCAAAATTTTTGTAGTAATCCTCGTATAGCAGGGTTATAGTAATTTCTTACTTTAGTGTGGCAAACTTTAAGATTGGAAATCACATAATGCCATAGTTCTACACTTCGAGATTTTGTGAGATGATCATGGCTAACATAAATCGTTAGAGTGATGTCACCCAGTGAGTGATGTAAATTAAACCCGTTTAAATTTTTTAATAAATTATATTAACTCTAAAAATTGTGTTTTAAATCAAAACATGTATTACATTTTTGCTTGGTTATTATGAACACTTTTTTCATACTGTAACATCTTTCATGCAAGAGAAATGCAGAAATTTCTCTTAGATGTTCTGGTGCTACTGTGTCTGTTCTTCCATAAATTTAGTTCTATGTTTATGCATTTTTGTAATTAACGATTCTCGCTGATATATCCTCATACATCTGCGTGCTTTGTAACGGAGAAAATGGTAGAATAATCCAGATACCCTTTTCTATTCTAAAATTTGTTTTGTTTTTCATTGTAATAATTTTTTAGTAACCATCTTCTGTGACACCTTAATAGAAAATCTTCTCTGATACGTTTCGGAAAACTTTGTATTTAAATATTTCCAAAGCTTGGGAAGTACTTAAAGTTAGTTTATAATCCACAATTACCCATTTATGAAAACTCGAGCTATGTGTGTCGTCTCATTTTTAATTAAAAAATTGTTGGTGTAAATGCAATATTTTTCAATAAACTATTTTTAGAAAATTTATTTTGAATATTTATTGATCTCCTGTCCTTTTTCCTCCAAAATCATATGAGTTTGAAAAAAGTTTGTGTAATAATGATTTGCCGAAATTAGTAGAGATTTCATAGTTCTGTACCAATCTAATACCATAGTCTTAAGTGGACTTTGATGGCTTCTGTAGACATCTTCGAAATGTGTTTAGATTTGACAAAAACTATTTTTGTGAAAAATTGGACTCAACAGTAATAGCGATATCTTAAAAAGTATCATGGTGCTCGGCATTGCAACAAACCACGGAAACAAAATGTAGGGAAGAAAAGCTGTTCAATCAAATACAGTTTGACGTTAAGCTGTTGCCACCTGGCCAGTTTCTATTTAAAAAAAAAAAAACATTTTAAGCATGATCCGTTTTGTTGCCGCAATCCGCTCTAGAGAAGAAACAAAACAAAACAAAAAATTAGAACCTTTTTTTTTTAATTAAAAAACCTGTACACTATTATTATTTTGCAAATTTTCATGCAGTGTCAATGTCCAGTACGTATGATTACCAACTTCAATATGTTGAGAAGCAAATTGGTGTAGCAACCTAATGAAGATCCATTCATGCTAAAAACCGGACTTTTCTGGTGACATTTAAAAAAATCGTTTTATGTATGATGTTGAAAGAGAGCTCATTTGAAAAAGCACTCTCTGAAGTGGCCGATGATGTAAGAAATATAGTTTTCTTTATGAAAATGCAGTTTGCCAGAACATAAATTACGCCAAATTTCGTCGAAAAACTGACAACAAATTATAAAGTAGCTAAAAAATAAAAGAAAAATCCGCTTTAAATTTTTAATGAGCTCTTACTACTAATGAATTTCACTTGAGTTCTTGCATATTTCTCATTTAGTCCTTTATCAGTGTATCAAATTGTATCCAGATCTGACGAACTGTTCAGACGCCTTTAGCGAACATGCACACACAGAGAGACACCAAAGCTCTTTTACATAGAGGTGTCCTGAAACATTAGCCTCGGCTCTTATTTCTTAAATATTGATCATAGACATCTGTAATAAGTTACAGAGTTCCTTCATAAAATTTACAGAATTTTATAAAATCGATTAAAATTTTCAGTGGATTACATTTTCTAAGGGTGCCCACCGGCAACTGAAAAGGCGACTTTTGATACTAATTTAAGATTAGGCGACTTTAGCCACTAATTTACACATTAAGAAACGTCATTTTCACACAATTCTCAAGTTTTTGGCTAATAGTTACCTTATTCCAGGCGACTAGGAACCTTACTCCAAGCGACAAAAACAGAAATCTGATTTTCAGATTTCTGTTTTTGTCAACTCCCTTTTCTTTTCAAATTTGCTGTTGGTCGTAACAAACATTCTAATCTGTTTTTAACACTTTCCAACAAGTTCGAAAAGTGTTTATAATCTTGGTTTCTCTGTCTGTCCGTCCGGGCTCTAACTCCCGTAAATAAGCATCGCTTTCTACGAAATTTATATATGTTATTCTTATCTACTGTACCATGTATGCTATTGAAAATGGTCTATGTAGCATTGATAGATTTTCTCCAGGAGCACCCAAAATATCCCCAATATATTGCACTCTATGGGAAGTTATTGTTTAAAGCGCATGATCCTACTAAATAGTTACGCTGATCCCTGAGTCTCAGGAACAATTTCGGGCAAGCTGTTCTGATAAAACTTTTATTACTGCAAGAAGATAACAACAAAGTTAAGTACAAAAATCCTAATAACATCTACACCGTTTGTACGATGTATTTGAAATTTTTCAAAATTATGTTTAAAATCTTTAGAAAAGAATCTGCGCTACTTTAAAAATCTGAAAATCCACCCGTTCCCTCATTTTTAAGCGGTTTTTCTCTATTTTCAGATCCATTTGTGTTTTTTATAAAAACTAATTAGTTATTCACAAAACGAAAGTAGGAAATATGGCTATTACTCTAATACTTTTTTGAGTGGTTGCACGGTCTGATGGTAAGTGCTTTTTAAAAGTGCTCCGCACAAGGCACCCCCATTGTGTAGACTTTTCATAACAAAAAACGCTCACTGTAAATACTGAATAATGTACAGAGAAAAACAGTATGGTAATTTGGATAAAAGCAGTCTTAGTCAAATGTGAAACCGTAATTAATATTAATCAAGTAATGATCTATAAAAAATAATTTAATTAATTTCTTATGTTTCCACTGGTATTTTACGTACAGTGACATAATAGTAGGATAGCAGGATGGACAAGAGATGCACTGTTAGATGCTACAATAGTTCTAAATACAAAATTTCAACATTCCACTGTTAGAAGTTTTAGAGTTATGCGAAATACAAAATTTTTAAAGATCGATGACAAATGGAGAGATTTTGGACATGGACCAAACAATGACTGAATGCAGACGTAATATACTGGGATGTCCATAGACATCAATGTATTGAAATTCTTTTAAGTGTACCTATAAATAAGCTCTCCAGCAGATTGGAGCCAAAAATCGAGATGTTACAACACTCTTGTATATGATATTTCAACATTCTACGGCTAATAGCTTTTGAGATATGAGAGTTAAATAGATACACACGTACACCAAAAGTCACCCTTAAAAACATATATCACTTCTGAGTGGTTTGAAATAGCCTAATATCTCTAAAATTCGCTTTACTGAATTTCTGCCCATAAAGTATTTAGGCGGCCCTGTAGATAAACTATCCAGTCGAATGTGACGAAAAGGAGAGGTGCACAACTAGATGTTACAACAATCCTATATATAGAGCTTCAGCATTCTACGACCAATAGTTTCTCTGGGATACGCGAGTTACATATATATGTCCAGAGGGCATGGAAAAACTGGTCAAAATACCCTCGCTATCGGTCAAAATGGGTTGTACATGCATTTATTTGAATATGCATGCTAGCGTACGATGAGATGGAGAGCAAGTGTTAAAAAACAGCTATTTTGAAACATTTATATTAACTCTAGTAACAATAAGGTTTAAAATACCAGATCGCCCTCCCCCCCTCCCGACCGAAATGGAAACCCAGACTATACGCCACTGCTTTAAATATTGATGTTCAGACGCTATATATGAATTTGAATGCAATGGTTTATCACTAGAGTGAACAAAATTATTTTCTGTCGTAATTTTTGTACGACCCCTGAAGCTCGATGATCCGACGTGATTTTCCCTTCTAGAGCCAATGAAAAGTGGTTTAAGTCAGCATATATTTATCCTCAAATCTCTGACACATTTAAGGATATAATCCTCAAATTTGGTCCATCACCTCATATGTATGTATGGAGGATATTTTACTAAATGGAAACTTTTCTATACTGGGTTCGTATAAAAATTTAAAACGTCTCACTTTTCGAAAATTAACAAGAGGATTTTTTTTTTTTAACGCAGTGCTTTTCACTACCTTACTTTGAACAGTTTTTCAACTGTCATTGCGCACTTATGTCTAAAGAATTAAAAGCATGTTACCACGTTTTTGGATCACCCTCTATAACTTTGTTGTACAAAAGTCGACGGCCTAATCAATAGCAAGTCGGCCTGTTTTTCTTTTGTTTTTTTTTCCAGAGCTGCACATATAGAAAGCGTGTGTTTAAATTTCGAGGTAATCGGTGCATATTCATGAAAAATAGAGCACGAACAAGTCTTAACCTTATACAGGCCAGTGTTCCCAATTGGGAACATCGAATTAAAAATTTATTCAAAAATGAAATTTTTTCAATAGTGACTTGAAAAACTGAGCAGATAAAGTAAAAAGATGACTTGATTTTTGGAAATAGAAGTTGCATTTTTATCAATAGAGGGAAACTGGAAAAAAAATCATGGAAAAGCCATTTTCGTAAATTTTTACAGAGCTGACTTGATACACCCTCTCTTCCTTCTAACTCAATTAATATATTTATTGAAATTTAAAAATAAATCTTTTAGTAAGTCTTAACATTTCTTTTATTATTTAAACTACTCATCAGTATATTCAGTTTTTGAAACCAATGTAAATTATAGTAAGAAATCGTTCATCCTCCCAATTGGAAACACAGTTGTTTGTTTGTGTGATTATGGAAACGCTGCGCTAGGGCGATCTGCCAAGGATGGGGGAGGTGTCTTGGCAGAAGGACTTTCTAAGGGGTTCTCACGGGTATTCACGTTACATCTGGAGGAAACCTACCAAAACTCCAGACCATTAGATCGACAGTCGCGCAATGGAACCCGAACCTTCACACTTCGGCCGTCTACCATTTTCAGTGTCATAACCACTGTGCCATGGTGAGGCCAGTGAAAATTCCATAATTTTTTATCCCGCATTTAAATGACTAATATCGTTTAATTAACGCATTAGAAGCCAAAATATGCAAAAATCTAAATTAAAAAATGCCTGGATCTCAATGCGGTCTGTAAAAGGTTAAAACGAACAGTCAAACATAAATACTTTTCCTCTCCGTTGGAAATATTAAAAAGAATAAACAAAAACCATACCTTTGGAACGCTGTTGCTAGCAACTATCTGTATCAGAAATTCAAATCGCAAGAGTTAAATTGCTACGGAAGAGATAAGGAGATATCTTTTTTTTTTGTTGTTGTTTATATTCCCCCGATTTCTCTCAATGTATCCGCAGTCTATTTTCAATCGACTCAAATTTTAAGACCAGCAAACATCATTTCGCCGAGAAAGCCAAGTACATGTGGGGACTAGTCCGATTTCGTTTCTGATTGCGAGGGGAATAAAAGAATATTTCTAGAAGAAGGAAAGAATCCATGGTGAGTAATAAAATGTCATGTATGTATACAGTAGACCCCCCCCCCATAACACGGGCCCGTGCAACACGGATCCCTAGAACGCGGTCAAAAAATTGCGATCGTTTTCCCTATAACACGTTAAAAGAGACTCGTGTACGTCTGCTTTTTCTAATTGTGGTGTACATTAAACGTATCTGAAAGAACTTTAGTATGATTTATTTTATTCCATTTCAACTTGAGAAATAAAACGATTTATTAAAATAAATCTGCGAATTTAATCCCGATTTAATTGAGAGGAAGTGCACATCAGTTATCGCTGGTGCATACGTAGTTATCCAGTAAGCAGCATTTAAGGGGAATGTGAAATAAATTGCTCGAATAAGATGTGCAGCGGTTGAACAGCGTGGTTCACACTCCAGGTGGAGCATAGCTCAGGATCCGTACAACACAGATTCCTATAACACGGATTCCTTCCTATAACAAGGAACATATCTACCGTATTATGGGGGGAGGGGTACTGTACTTCCAATGCATGATGCTAATTTTTTGTTTGTTTTCGTTCTGAAAACGTGTAAAACGATAAAATTAACTGAAGATTCATACTAAGGGAGTTTTATTACTTTTTTGATATCTGCGTCTGTTTTGTGACAAGTCACAAGGTGCGAAGGGAGAGAAGAGGGGATGAGAGGCGGGTATGGCAGCGTAGGTTTGCTAGCAATAGAAACAGGCCCGTATCGAAGGGTTTGCATCTTGGAAGCGAAACCCCTCTCCTGAAAAAAAAAATTGCGCCCCCGCTTCCTGGAAAAATTTTACCCTACTCCTAAATTTGCTAAATAGACAGAAAAAATGTCTTGAAAAGATAAAAAAAATTTGAAGTAAAAATCGATTTGAAAAAAAAAATGAAATATTTTTTAAAGTTTTTAAATCTTGCTTTACCACTACTCATTGCATATACGACAGAGTGTGCATTTTAAAACTCTAATGATAGTTGATGTTACATGACCGAAAAAAAGATATTGTCTTACTCGCATTTAAGACATATTGTTAGAAATAGCCCAAAACACCTTTTTGACCGATTAATCAACATTCGCAAGCAAATGGTCTATAGCAGAGGTTCCCAAACTGTGTTCCACAGCACCCTAGGGTGCCACGAGCGTACGCAAGGGGTGCCGTGGAGATAATCAAGAAACGTGTTTTCATCGAGTATCTTTATATATAAAAATCTTCTGTTCGTGTGTATGTGACTGAACTCCTCCTAAACGGCTGGACGGATTTTTATAAAATTTTGTGTGGGTGATTATGTTGATTCGAGAATGCTTTGGATTCACAATTGGATCCGGTAGGCAGCGCTGAAATCGCGTTACGACGAAATAGCACGTTATCAAATGCCAAATTGCTTCATTGTTACTAATGTATCATCAACAACAATGAAGCAATTTGGCGCATTTTCAATTTTCCCATACACGAAAGATATCCTGCGGTTATACGTTTGACCGTGCATCTTGAAAATGAACAGCGTGTTTATTTCAGTAAACAGGCTGCTCTGCAACGAGCATTAAATGCCCCAAAACTACACTAGTTGAGATTATCAAACTACGCAGCCCGCATGAAATGATTTACACCTTTTAAACGAAATACAGCGTAGTGTGCATTTGCAAAACATGAAACAGGGTGGAAATTATATCAGTTTTACGCCACATTATAAGCACTACGAAGAATTGTGTGCAAATGTGTTTCTTAAAGTTCATAAATTTCCAAATTGTAAATAAGATCACTTGGGTAACACGAGCATAAAATATCAAATGATGCTTTTTTTCTAACTGATATAAATAGCTGATTCATTAGGTGGTTTTCTTCTGGGTTTGTTTGTTTTGTTGTTATTACAACGCTATGCAAGAGCGATCTGCCTAGGATGGGGGCCTTGATCGGAACACTTTCTAAAGAGTTTTAAAGCGTATCCACGTTTAAACTTTAAAAAAACGGCCAAAACTCTACACCGTTCAATCGACAGCCAGGTGATGGGTCCCAAACCCAGGACCTTTACACTTCAGCGGTGTACAATTTTGCGTGTCTTATCCACACAGGCATGTGTTTTCTCCTGGAAGTATTTTCATCAAATTTAATAAAAATTTTCACCAAAACGGTCCAGATCGTTACAGCTTGAAATTTTCGTACTTAAGACGAGTGTACGGGACAACGCCTGTCGGGTCCGCTAGTAATCAAATAATATCTTCTGACCCGCTATCCCACAAAAAGTGGGCTCAAACAAAAATATTTCAGTCAAGTTCAAGAGAGTTGCAAAGAACAGCATCTCGAAACGTCCAATTTAGTTTGTCTTCCTGATCTATGCTCAAAGCTCATCATGTTTTCGAATAACAAAAATATACAGTACCCCCCATAACATGGTAGATACGTTCCGTGTTATAGGAATCCGCTGTGTATGGGTACTCAGCTATGCTCCACCTAGAGTGTAAACCGCGCTGTTCAACCGCTGGCATACCGTATTTGCCAGCGGTTGAACAGCGCGGCTGTTCAACCGCGGCTGTTTATCTGGCTGTTCAACCAGATTTGAATGCTGGCAAAAATCCAATGAATAACAGCGCAGCGGTGTTACTCGACGGTGGTGTGGAACCAAGTAAAATGAAGAACTAAATAGGCTGATGTAACATGTTGGTGGACTGCTATGAAGATGGTAAACTGTTATGAACTTGAAAGACTTCATTTATGGACTGAATCTTTGGAGGTTGCTGTCCCTTTTATACAATTGTTGTTGTTATTACTAGTTTGTTAATCTTATTATTTTGTATTTCTAGTTCTGCCGCAGGCTATTTGTGTTTTGCCAGTGGTATAGTTTGTAGTTCAAAGTTTGTAGTTTTTTGGTTTCAAATAAACGGATAGGGGGGCGGTCGGGCTCCTTTCGCGGCTTTGGACTTGGCGGCCGGGCTGTGGCTCGAGGAGGTCTTGGTCTTAGTAACGGGCTGGTGTCGCCTTGCCGAGCGGGGTGGACTCTTCTTCCCCGGAAGGATATTGGCCGTAAACCCTCGGGTCGGCCCCTCCGGTGGGTATCTTACACTATCTTACACCTTATTTGAGATATTTATTTCACATTTCACTTAAATACTTACTTGATAACGACGTATGCACCAGATAGATAACTGATATATGCACTTCCTCTCAATTAAATCGGGTTTAAATTCGCAGATTTATTTTAATAAAACGTTTTATTTCTCAAGTTGAAATAGAATAAAATAAATAATACAAAAGTTCTTTCAGATACGTTTAATGTATACCACAGTTAGAAAAAGCAGACGCCATATGAGTCTCTTTTAGCGTGTTATAGGGAGCCGATCGCAATTTTTTAGCCGCGTTCTAGTGATCCGTATTGTGTGGACCCGCGTTATAGTGGGGTCTACTGTAAAGAGTACCTGTAAACAGAATTAAATTAAAAGATAACTTTACACATTTGAGTATATGATATCAATGAATAGGGAGTTTTTGCACATAGCGGTTTCACTCACGGTAACACTAACGTTAAATGCCACTGGACAGTTCAGCGCATGCGCGCGTATAAAGTAAGTTTCATGATCGGCACGAAACTCCGTATAGCGTTAACGTAGGAAGAAACGGTATATGCAAAAACTCCCTCATGTAACCTTTAGTTCATGGTATTTCATTTGTTTTTCTTTTTAGGAAATGGCAATAAGTTAACTTGCGTAATGGATACAAGTGTGACTTTTTTTTTTTTTTTTTTTTTAGAATTACCTTGTCTTTGAGTGAGGTGATGGAGATTGTAGGATAGAAGTAGCAATTGTCTTAAAAAGACAAGATCATCATTACACTTCTAGTTTTTAAGGAATGGAGGTATTGGGAATTCTGAAGAAAGGAACTGCAGGTAAGCTTCTCATAGTCCAAGTTCCCAGGGCCCCGCAGTCGTTACTTATATTCTCACAAATAAATTGTATGGGATAAAGTAGTGTTACTATATACTTTGAGTGTGTGCATAGCTGCTAGCTTGTGCCGACGGCCAATTTACAGGTACTAGGGGCTAAAAGTAGGCAAAAACAGTACTCACATTCCTTAAAGTCTCAATGTTGATTTTACGGATGTTTTAGAAAATATTGTTAATAATCAATACTGCCAGCCACTTTCTATCGGCGGCAACTTTTACCAGTCGCATGAAAGCTCACAAAAAACTAATGTAACTTTATTTATAATCTCAGTCTTGATTTTTAATTATGATACTCGGTGAACTATTTCGATACTTTTTGTCAGCAGCCAGACCAATCGGATGGGCCAAACATCCCGCCAGACACTCCTAAAAGGTCGCTATGCGTATGAGCGCGGCCGTGATAATTAGATAGTTTTATAACAAAGTTTTATAAAACTTTGTTATAAAACTTTCTAATTATCACGTTTTATAAGCTTTATAAAACTTATGTCATTAATAGTCTAATGTTAGTCTTCAGTAGTAATTAAGTAATATTTTACGCTTAATTATAACGATAATTATTGCATAATAAATTGCAAGTACATTTGAACTCGTAATGAAAGTTATAAACAAACCGTATTTGACTTAAGAATGTGTTTTATTGGAGATATTCAGGAAATTTATGGCTTTAAACAACAATCAATTTAATAAAACAATAGTTTATTTTCGTTTTGTAATAAGCAAAAGAAAGAAAATTTTATTATTAGAATATTTCAAAATAATTCATGTAAATATTAATCATTATTCAGTAAGTAAGCTGCGATTTTTTTCAATTTTCACTATCATTATCATTGAAGTTTGATAACTCATCATCAATCCAATGTTGATATTGAATATCTTCATTATCTTCATATCACTTTGAGCGATGCTTTTTAGTCTTTTGGTCACAAAGTATACAGGTAATATTGCTTTGACCAGTACCTTACATCGCTTTCAACCAATGTATTAGTTTCAGAAGGTGAATCCATATTTTTCAGCTATGCAGTATTTTCGGGTAAATTTGATGGAACTGGTTCGACTAACTCAGGTATAATAGTTGGCTCAGGTATTGTAATAGGCTCAGGTATAAAATAAGTTGCCGACTTGAAAGTTGCTATGATATTTTTGTGCCACTTGGTTAGTGAGCTACACAGGTCATATGTACCACCGAAAAAGACAAAGGCCCCGCTGCAAGACGCCACTGGAAAGGAAGGCTAGGTAGGAAGGTGAGGCTATGCGCTTGAAATTTCCAATGCTTTAAGTGAGTTTATTAGAAGCAACGCTGGTTCAGAAAATGACATCTGTGTTAACGGAACTGTGGTAAACACGTGACGAAAGCGTGATCTGTGCCCAAATCTCACCGACTTTGAAACAACATTGCTACATATCGATACATTGTCAAATTGTGCGCATTAAGGCAGTTGTGTTGGAAAGTGTTCTATAACCGATGCGTTTTGCATGATTTATCTTTCTTTCCTATTCCAGGAAAGGGGTTCAGAATCTTCTGGATCGGCAGATTCGAATATGAGTCAACTGAAAGTGCGAAAACGGATATGCAGCATTTCCCGCTTAATATGAGTACGCATGCACCAAGTATTTAAAAAATGTCAATAAACGACTGCTGGCTGCACTGAGAGCGTGGATTGTAGGGATGGACGCGAGACGAGACAGAGATTTACAGCTTTTTTTGCGAAACGAGACAGACATTTTTAACACTACGATATAGGGATTTTGCGAGACGAGACATGGCTTTTAGACTGTTTTGCGAGACGCAAGACGCACATTTTCGTCTCGCTTCCATCCCTAGTGGATTGACCCTCCCACCGAACAGACGAGAAACCGTAAGCCTTATCTGGTTGTGCTAAAGAGTTTCCGAAAGAGGTTCCCCAATTTACTGAATATCCAGAGTGATATGATGTGTGATTTTATTACCACAAAAAAAAAAAAAAAAAACCTCTCAATGACTAAATAAATGAAGGCTGAGGATTTGAACCGATGTCCACACTGCGACCGACGTCATCGCTGCTACTCTGCAAAAGCAAGAAGGCGTTCGTCTGCTATTGGGAACTAGGGATTGCAATCCGGAAAACCGGATCCGGCCTCATTAGACGTCTATCGGATCCGGTACCAATTTACAGGATCCGGAAAGTACTAAAAACGGAAAAAAGACTGCATACGAAAATGAAGGAATTCGAGGAAAATACTTATCTCATATTCATGACTATTTGTTGACAGTAAAACCGACAAGTGTAGAAGCTGAAAGGGCCTTTTCAGCCGCTAGCTATATTTGTAACGCTCTAAGAAGTCGATTGGCAGATGACACGATTAACACTATTTATTTCCTACGATCCTTTTTTTAAACACTAAGCTTGATTTTTTACGATCGATGTACCCAAAATTATTATTTAAAGAAAGTTTATTGAAAAATAATCGATATTGTGATAATTGTGCCATTCATTAAAGAGATCTAATGATAACTGTTATTCTTATTATAAGACAGCTCAGCTTGGCAAAATTACATAATTATTGTGAACTCAGTTGATTAAGTTAGATTTAGGTAATATAAGAAAGTTACATAATGGAATGTAAGTTACAAGATAATTTTCATTTATGTCATTTGTGAAATCTATCAAGACTGAACTTAAACGATATGATGCTAAATATTATATTTATAAATATAATTATAAATATAATATTTATAATTAAATATAATTATATTATTAAGTAGTGTATAGTAACTCAAATATTATTCCCTTAATATGCATTATCTTGATTTGATTACAAATAAATTTTTTGCTATTATATAATATCTGATAATAATAATAATAATACTATTTTATACAATATAATATGTAATAACTAAGATGTAGTCTTACATGTAATATAATGATTAAAATTTAACTAGTTATTCTAGATGCTAGATTTTCATTGTTCATTTTATTCGTAATTGTTCCTTAGTTATAATAGAGCTGATAATAAGTTTATTTCCAACGGAATAAACGGTCTTTTTTATAAACTTTATGATACACTCACTTAAACATCTCTTATACATCTTAATTTTGGTAGGAAAGAGAAATCATTTTGATGTGGCCAATCCGACCGGATTGATACGGATCGGGCCGGATCAGACCGGATTGAAATGGGTGCCGGATTCCAATCTCTAATGGGAAGATTATAGATATGTTTGTTTGCTAATGAATAATATTTGATTGAAGTGGGAGGAGGCAGGGTTCTGGCGTAACGCACGGCTGTCGACCTAACGTTCTGGAGTTTTGGGTAGGTTTTTTTTTCAGATATAACATGAATGAGCATTAGAACCCCTTGGAATGTTCTCCGTCCCAGGCACCCCCTCTAGGCAGATATTCGTCCAGCCGGTTTGTCTTAACGCATTGCATTCAAATGAATACAGGGTGTACCTAAATTGTTTTAACAAAATATTATGGGAGATAGGGCACATAATTAGGAATCAGAATCACATAGCAACGTGAGGTCAGAAACGTCTTAATGTAGCTGTTAATAATCACTTTAGGAAAAACGTTGAAGTGTTTGTCAAATTTCTTAAGCAAGTTTCGTGTACAATGGGCTTGTCTCCAAAAATCTCATCCAAGAAATAAATCAGATTTTTTAAACTACGAATTTTACTGGCACGTTTTCTGAGAAAAATAGGTTAGTTTTTGACAAAGAATGGTCAGAAAGTTCACCGTTGTTTTAGCATCCGTTCCAAAGTATTATTAATAACTACATGAAGACAGCGTTTTTGACAGCCCCCACGTTGCTATGTGATTCTGATTCCTTATTATGTGCCCTATCTCCCATAATATCTTGTTGAAACAATTTAGATACACCCTGTATAATGCTAATGTTTCTTTACATACTCTCTACTCACCAGGTATCCGGGTCTCCAGTTCGCGGCCTGTGGGTTTGCCCAGCGGCACGCAACACATCCCAGGTGTCCCCCGAGTGGAACGCCAAGAAGAAGGAGCGGCCATGTCTCGAACCACAAGGATTGTTCACGGGGGCGACGAGAAGATGGAAGTGGAGTTGCAAATTCCGGGTTTCCTCTCTCTCTGCGAGAAAGGGAATGAATGGTTGCTGAGTGACTCTTTCAACTTCACGCGCAGGTGGCGATTCGGAACTGCATCCGGACGTGGAGTGGTGAATGAAGGGTTCCCCATAACAATCCACAGTAGTGGGGATGGAACTGAGTGCAGCGTAGTGTTCGGAGTCGGCGTCAAGAAGAAGAACGGACAAGTCGAGGACGTGGTGGAGAGCACGAATCTGACTTTCCTGGGATGCGAAATTCAAAAATTGTTCCAAGCCAATTCCTTCACGAGATCTGCGCTTCTATGGCACCGGTCAGATCTGCTTCCGTCCGGCGTGCTGACGCTCGTGTGCACACTGAGGAAGGGACATCTGGCAACCGAGAAGGGTGAGTATACGTATACACACACACACACACACACACACACACATATACATATATATGTAAAGAATGGGCCTTACGCCATTCCTTGTTGGAATGATTGACGCAAATCCATTGGGGTTCTAGGTTAAATAGTTTATTTTCAAAGTTCGGGCAGAGGGCAGGAGTCAGGCCGGCGACCTTTTAGCTCCGGGGCTATCTTCGTACATCGCAGTCTAACAGCTAAAGCTGGAAGCTCCTGCAAAAGCTCCACGTTCCAATCTCCTAAAAGCTAAGCTAAAACTCTAAAAGCTCCCAAAATTTCCACGCTCTTGTTTAAATACTCCTTAGTTACCACACCTGCTGGCAGGGTGTAGCACGATCGCGAAGGCGTTACTCTCAAACGTAATTAGTTAACTAGCTTGTCAATCAAGACATGAGGAACACCTGCTTACACAGGAGTTCTAAAAGCACGTAGTAGCAGAGCCACAGAAAACTGAAACTACTGCTGAATCAACAATTTTACTTCTTATGGAACTTCAAAAAAGGTCTCTGAGCGTAATATTTGTGTGGCCGAGAAACAAATTTTACAGTGAGAGTAACAGAGATTAAAGAAGCCTTTTCAAATAACATTAAATTAAATTAGGTTAAATTAGCAAAGTTTATTTTATTATTACATATATATAACATTACAAATCAAAAGTCCGCTAAAATCCCACATTTCTAGAACTACGCAGTTTTGATTCAGTAGGAACAAAGGAATCTGCTTTCAAAAACTGCAATTACTACACGGTCCCTAGCAATTCCTTTGTAATTTTGTAGACAGTCCCCGCTTCCAGTCAATCTGGCGTCTTAAAAGCCATAACAAACCTTCAAAAACCGCTGCCCAGATTTTGGGATCTGCCAATAGTTTCAGCTTGCATGGATCATTGTACACGACCTCAAAAGTTAATAAAAGGGGCTGATGCAGCAAGGCAGCGACTCTTCCGCGTGATCGCAACTGCCAAAAAAGGATGTATCAAATCACCCAATAAAATAATGTAATCGCAGTTCGACTCATTCTTGCACCGACGGCCATTGCGGCCCAAGGATTTTCACAACTCACTCCAGCGTCTGACGGCCAGCGAAGACCGGCCAGGAGGCCTCAACAGCCTCGTCTCCACCGGCCCACGACTACAACCTTCCCGTAGCCGTTTAATGTTGCAATATAAATATTAATGACTATGTCTTTTATCTCTCACCCCCTTTATTGAAAATTGTCCCAAAAATGTGTCTCAAAAATGCGACATAATTTTACATATATTTAAATACTATTAGTTCACAACAGCTTTAATCTATTGTTACAATATTTCGTAAGCTGTAGAATATGCATCCCATGTATTTTTCTATAAATAGGTTACAATTCTAAAAATTTCAACATAGGGTTACCAGGTGAAATACACGAAAGATGAGAGATAAAATGGCACAGTCAATTAATATCGTTTTAATATGGCAATAATAAAACTAAAAAATTAGGGGGGTTAAGGGGCGGGGTCTCCTCCTGACGAGGCTCGAACAGCCGAGTTTATATACAGGGTGTCTACCAAATTTCTGAAAGTCCATTTCCTGACTTTTTCCTGACTTTTGGGAGGTAGAAGGACAGAAGCGTATATGTTTCCATTTCCGGGGGGGGGTATTTTAAATGTTATTGTTATTAGAGTTAATATTAATGTTTTAAAATATCTGCTGGGAGGCCCGGTCGACAGACTTTCAGCAACCATTCTAATGAAGAGATAAGTCCTCCAAATTGAACACTATCCAATACTTTAAATTCAAAAAATAAAACGAAACTCAAAGAGCGCACACTTTCTAAGAAAAAAAGGGGCCAATTGCTTGTGTTATATGCGAGCATGCATACATAAATATTGAGAAATATTAAGCAATAAAAATAAATACGTACGTGGAAAATAAAATGATTGAATAAATCACGTATGATCATCTACTAATCCCGTCCACGATACTTCTAGCACAAATTTTAGCCACTTTCGTCTTTCTACACTTCAAATCCAGAACACTGAGTTAAAATAAATAAACAATGAATGAAATTCTATTGCAAACCAGACGGGTGATCACGCGCTGACGACAGCTTTTTTACCTTCCCGTCACGATGGATGAGCCCCCATTTTTCCCTCCTTATGCAAACACATGGCTTGATGCTTTCGCGGTCCGAAAAATGCGTTGCAGTTGCTTTTGGTTTCCAGTCTGACAAATAGGAAAGGTTAAAAAAAAGGGATACCGTAAAAAAATGATTCTTTTGGTGAATTTTCCGGACCCATTATCCAATTTCCCGGTTTTTTCCAGACTTTCCGGACCCATTTTCCAATTTCCCGGCTTTTTCCAGACTTTCCGGAGCGGTAGACACCCTGATGTATATATATATATATATATATATATATATATATACAGCGTGACTGCTAATTTATGGTACAAACTCTGAGGGCTGGGCTGGTACAGAACATTGTAACAATCACATTTTGCATAGGAATGTAGTTCGAAAGTGAAGCGTCGAAGCACAAACACAGGAAAGAAGAAATTGTTGTCAAAAGTGAAGAACAAACACAGGAAAGAAGAAATTGTTGTCAAAAGTGAAGCACAAACACAGGAAAGAAGAAATGTTCGGGAAAGTGTTTTATTTTCATGACCTCGTTTACAAGTGGAAATTAATTTACAATAAGTGTTCAAAATTGCGTCCATCAGCATTGATACATGCTAGACAGCGTCGGTGCAGCGATTGACGGACACTTCCAAAGATACCGGGAATTTCACGCACACGTGCAGCACCTACGGATACCCGAGCAACGAGATCTTCATCGGAGTCTACCGGAGTGGCATAACCGTCATTCTTCAAATGTCCCCATAAAAGATATCGAGGGGCGTCCAATCGGGAGACCAAGAGATAGATCCACCCCGTCCAATCCATCGCATGCCAAATGCCGCATTCAAGTACTGACGAGCGACGAGATCTAGGGTGAAGGGGGTCACGCCATCATGCTGAAACCACATGCGGTATTTAATGATGAATGGACGAAAACTGAAACGAGAATGGCCTCTCTTCTCTTTCCCAAATCAACGTCGACTGGCCATCTACCGGCAACTGAAGCAACTACTCACTCCGTTTCTCCTCCGTCTCCTGCATTTGTTCTTTCCTGTGTTTGTGCTTCGACGCTTCACTTTCGAGCATACATTCCTATACAAAATGTGATTGTTACAGTGTCCTGTACCAACCCTCAAAGTTTGTACCATGAATTAGCAGTCACCCTGTATATATATACAAAGTATCCCATAAATGCCGCCCAAACGCTGCACAGCCGCATTCTTCATTAAGGGTACATAAAAAATGCCCGAAGAATCATACTTCTGCGACCCATAGTTTTCATGAAAAATGCGAGAAAAAAGCGGAAATATCATATCCGGTGTAGGAAAGGAACCTTTATTAGATACTAGAGTATACTAGCTTCAGGAACGGCCTACCTGTTTGGTCTAAAGCTTCTGTCTGTATTGGAAGCATGAGCATAGTTTTTTTGCACATGCTTTCATAAATTGATGTTCAAAATGCTTATCGTGCTGATTGATATAGGGAATGCGTGTGCCGTGTAATGGCTAACTGCTCACGTTGCATCAATCTGATGCCCATATAACTACACACAGCGTGAAGAAGAGGGATTTAATCACTTTTTCTGTAATTTTATCTCGATAAATCAATTTTTTCAAATTTTCTCAATGCAAGGAATCAAAAATTGCCAGATTTAATGAGCGTAACGGTCATTTAAGCGAGTACCCGATATCTGCAGTGATCCAGTGTCCAATTTAATATCTCTAATTGGTTTTCCTTGCACCGTATATGACGTCATACTTTACTTTGTTTTTCCTATTTTTCTCGAAAACTATGGATACAGTTCTAATACAGTTCTTTGGACATTTTTTAAGTACTCCGAACAAGAAATCTCTGCAGAGTTTGCGACGTATTTTGGTACACCCTGTATATACTGAAGGGTGCACACATATCGGTTTGCTCTGCAGAAGGCCATCCATAAGCAAATACCCCTGAGATACATATTTTACACTGGACACCTATTCTCGCTGCAGGAAAAATATATCTATTTATCTATTTTTTTTTAACGTACTTCAAGAAAGGGGGACAAACAAGAACTGATCGTAAAGTTAATTTTAGAAGCAGATGTTAGACTTGAGTACACAACTGTGACGTTACAAATAGCATCATACGATCGACTTCATTTTCTCGCTAGCCTCTGCTAGAATGCCAATCAAAATTGCAATTTATGATAATTTTGAGAGATAATCATTTGGACTGCTAATTTAGATGCAGATATCTCACCTGGAATTGGTTCAAAATTAGGAGACCACTCATAGGGTTCAACTATTTTGGGGGAGCGTACTAGATAACGTCCTATAAAATGATGTACACCTCCGGTCCTCGTAGCGGTCATGCATTTGTCGTTAGTTAATCTGGCCATTGGAACGAAAAAAAAAAATGCGTGAAACTAACGGTGAATAACTCCATTCCGATTTTCATTATCAGTTTTATCAAGTTTTCGACACTTTCTTATGCAGGAATTCACTTTACACAAAAATGAAATCTCGTTTTCATTTTCCAGTTTCTACACAGAGACCAAGTTCCTCACAAAGATCGACAAATATATTAGAAAAGACAACAGAGACTCAAGCAGAATCATGTAAGTATGCTTCAACTGTTCCATTTTTTTATGAACATCCGAAGTATCTTCTACTTTAAACTTCATTCAAAATATTAAGTTACACCCAATTGTGGGACATTAAATCACAGTTGAACAAATTCATTATAGTTAGATTTTTTTTAAAACTTTTCAGCTCATATTGCTATAAAAGCGCGTTTATTTAGGTTTTTTTCTTTCTTTATTTATTTTTACAAGAATTTATTTTTGTATTTTTTGTTTTAAAGAAGTAAAATTTTTTTTCTCTGTTCCAAATTGAACAAGAAAAATATCTTATTAAAACCATATCTATTATAAAACACTTTGAAATCGTATTGCCCTTTTCGCGCCAAATCAGCGATATATCTTCGTCAACGTCTTCGCTCTGTGACCAACTCTTCATCTTTGGACAACGCGTGCAGTGTGTGACCACGTTTTCTATGACGTGATCAAACACTCTAGTGTCCAGTAATCGTCATTTCTCCTGTAGAGTACTTTGAAACTCTGTGAAAACGGCTGAGGATAAGAAACGTGTGGACTCAGAACGACAAAATCATCCCGAAGATTTTCCATTAAAAACCTCCAGTGTGCCTGGAGAGCACCCTCATTCTCCAGGTAGTCTTCTCCAATGACAGCTCTATGCGGTCGCGCATTATCTCTCATTAAAACACCAACTGATTCAGCGTACAATCTTACTGCGGGTTTTAGAGCTTCACCTCGACACCAGACAGCAGACACGGAACCCCGTTTATAAATGTGCAGGTCAGTTGAGGGGTCCCAACAAAATTGACACCCCAAACATGATGGTTCTGCCTTGGAATGTGGATCACCCGTAAAATTTTTTCGCCGGCAGCGTTTGCCTTGTTTTTTCCAAACTCTTACACGCAGGTCATTTGGCTTCCAGGGAAACATCGACTCATTAGTTAGTAGCATGACTTTGGACCAATCGGAAAAAGTCCAACACACATATTGCCGACAACATTTTAATCGTGCCAATTTGTATTGGACAGAGAGAGTAACCCAATGCTATATACTAGGCATGCAGTCCACAGAATTTTTAACACAGTAAAGAAATTTCCACACAGAAGTGACATATATAATATTACCAATCGACATTGCAATTATAGGTGCCACACGCAGGGAAGTCGATCTTCGATTCGATCCTGAACGAAAAAGTTCAATCTCGGACATTCGTCTTCTGTAAGCCATAAAAACACATTTGGCTTGTAAACTAACCGAACAAAAGTTCTAAAAAACTTTTAGCAGCACATACATGCAGTTTCTCCAACATTTCAAAATTCTGGCTCTTAACAGTATTGCCTGTTTTGCATATATGTCGACACTGACAGTGATGTTCAGAAAAAATTAGTATACTTATCCCTAGTAGCACAACTAGTTCAAAAAATGTTCCAATTACGTTGGAAACACGTTTTTTAACGTCAAATAACGTGTTTTAAACGTCTTTTGGACTAGTTGTGCTACTAGGGATATCTATCTCTGCAACGGATTCTTGACTGTCCAATTCAGACTGAATTCCAAAAAATCAGCACTTGCCTCTCCGTGCTTAACTATTGATAGTGATTGAGCAACAAATATCCACGAAAATATTCAGTGCAATATGCAATACACTTTCTGGAATTTTTCTATACTCTAGGTCTCAGGAAGCTGTCTGATGATCTGAGCGAACTGATGCAGAGTGGCGAGGAGAGCGACTTCACTGTTAACGTCCAGGGAGAGAAGTTCAGCCTCCACCGGAACATACTTGGAGCCCGTGCACCCGTCTTCAGATGCATGTTGAAGCACGAGATGGCGGAAAAGACGACGGGCGTCGTCTCCATCGACGATTGTGAGCCAGCCCCGTTCCGTGCGTTCGTCCGCTACGTTTACAGCGCGAGGATTGACGAGCTGTCTGCTGACACAGTCTTCGGACTGTACGCGCTTGCGGACAAGTATCAGACGGATGAGCTCAAGTCTGCTTGCTTGAGCTTCATCCAGGAAACGTTATCAGTGGAGACCTTCTGCGACGTCCTCGGCCTTGCCCTGACGTATCACCTTAAAGGCCTGCTGAACCAGGCTACGGACTTCTTCTCCCAGAGGATGACTGACATAATACAGACGGTGGAGTGGATGAATTTCTTGAAAGATCACCCCATTCAGGCCAATGAGCTGATTTTGAAAGCTCTTTTGAAAAATAATTCAAAGATGGTGCCGGAAGAGAAAGTAGGAAATAAGCGCAAAAGGAAGGATGACCAGAAAAAAACCCAATAAACACTTTACGAAGTGATAAACATTACAAGTAATTGTCTCCTGTAGCACTTTGTCCGATATTCTACTTGTGACACAAAAGACGAGAACTGTTGTGCAGACTTCGATGTGAATGACCATTAAAATAATAACACGCGTATTCTAATGAGTGCAATGAAAATAATTTAAAGAAATCTGTATGTTGCATTTGAATCTAATATATATCTAATATATAAAATTCTCCTGTCACAGTGTTAGTCATCTAACTCCTCCGAAACCACTCGACCAATTTTAATGAAATTTTCTATGTATATTCGTTAGGTCATAGAATAGGTTTTTAACTATGTCTCATACCCCTAAGTCATAAGGGCGGTCCACCCCAAAATGTTTAGCCCAGAGTGCTATTCATTTCAATCAGGATTTCTGTGTAGACATTAGCGTGTCGAATCACTTTTCAAATGTGTTTGCCAGATAACGCGGAGAGGAGGGGGGGGGGCGTTAATAAAATTTGAAAGTCGCACAAGGTTTGCAATTTTTGATAACTGATCGCTAAATGTGGTGCCAAAACGTGACAATTTATTATAAATATATTTCGCGTATAGTTAGAAAACGCCTGGCGTATATTGTAAAGGAGTTTTACTAGGCGATTTTAATATTGATTTCTATTCCGAAGAAGTGCTCTGTGGAACAAGAAAGGAAAACACGGTGCACTCATGGATTATGATGTCCATTAAAAACAGTATTTAAAATGTCTTTGCGGTATAGTTGGAATATGCCTACAGGAAGAATATGCCTGGCGAAGATTGTAAAACAGTTTCAGTAGGCGATTTTAAGATAGATTTCGATTCCAAAGATGTGTTTTATGGTACAAGAAAGAGTTGATTTCTATTTTAACGCCCCCCACTCTCGCCAACCTAAAAAATAACCGTACTTTGGCGAGCTTTGCAGTCATGGGTCTCTGGGAGTTATGCACATGGTACTTACGTATTATTCCGGCGGTCCGCCAAGACAAGCAATTTTTCACCAAGGAATTTGAAGGAATATTGAAGACACTTAATTATTAAAACTACATTAATTGGCAATCCAAAATAAATAAAAATATAACGGCATGCTGTACTTACATGTTGTTCCAAATCGCCATTTTAATTCTAAATTACGATTTCTACATAAATGCAAAAAATCGTCATGGTAACTGTATATTTTTAATTATCGCCACATTGGCGAGAGTCGAGGCGTTAAATTAGGAAACAATATATAAAACGGTGAAGTATAGTTGTGATATACTTGGCAAAGATTGTAAAATAGTTTTAGTAGGCGATTTTAAGATAAATCGCCGAGAAATAAGAAAGAAAAATCAGTCATGAATAATGATAACACTTTCCAGCTTAATGGAATAAGGACGAAAAATAGGGACGACGCATAAGTTATGACACGATTTTAATATATAGCACTTATAGTGCGTATTTAAAATCTGAAAGTGTTTCAGATTTTCATCCTTCTTTTTTTTTGGGGGGGGGGCAATATTTTTTATAGAATGACTATCAATAAGTCTCAAGGCCAAACTATGTCTGTTTGTGGATTAGATTTGAGCACGCCATGTTTTTCATGCGGACAGTTATACGTGGCGTGCTCTCGAGTGGGCAAACCATACAGTGGGCATCCAGTTTGATTGTGTTATCTAAAGATGGGATAACAAAAAATATTGTACACTCTATTGCGTTAAGGGATTGATATTATTTTTTAGTAAAATTATTCTAATTAGCGATATATATAAAGAATAAATTACAATGAATTAAAAATATAAATGTTTGGTATTGTGTTATTTTTATATTCCAGCATCGTTCACAGCGCTCCATGCCTCTTCCACTCATATACCACATCCTCACACACTTACAATAAGTTAGTCATTTCTTTCTACTAAAATAATCCTAGGAATAATTTATATGGCAAAACAACGTTTGCTGGGTCAGCTAGTCTAATATATAAAATTCTCCTGTCACAGTGTTAGTCACCTAACTCCTCCGAAACCACTCGACCAATTTTAATGAAATTTTCTTTGTATATTCGTTAGGTCATAGAATAGGTTTTTAACTATGTCTCATACCCCTAAGTCATAAGGGCGGTCCACCCCAAAATGTTTAGCCCCGAGTGCTATTAATTTCAATCAGGATTTCTGTGTAGACATTAGCGTGTCGAATCACTTTTCAAATGTGTTTGCCAGATAATGTGGAGAGGGGGGAGGGGAGTTAGTAAAATCTTGAAAGTCGCACAAGGTTTGCAATTTTTGATAATTGATCGCTAAATGTGGTGCCAAAATGCGACAATTTATTATAAATATATTTCGCGTATAGTTAGAAAACGCCTGGCGTATATTGTAAAAGAGTTTTATTAGGCGATTTTAATATAGATTTCTATTCCGAAGAAGTGCTCTGTGGAACAAGAAAGGAAAACACGGTACACTCATTGATTATGATGTCCATTCCAAACAGTATTTAAAATGTCTTTGCGGTATAGTTGGAATATGCCTACAGGAAGAACATGCCTGGAGGAAATTCTAAACAGTTTCAGGTGGCGATTTTAAGATAGATTTCGATTCCAAAGATGTGTTTTATGGTACAAGAAAGAGTTGATTCCTATTTTAGCGCCCCCACTCTCGCCAACCTAAAAAAATCCCGTACTTTGGCGAGCTTTGCAGTCATGGGTCTCTGGGAGTTATGCACAAGTTTCAACGGTACATACGTATTTTCCCGGCGGTCCGCCAAGACAAGCAATTTTTTCACCAAGATAAATGCCGGGCACATGAAATTGCTGATGGTTTGGAATACGATTGGCAACGTATTTAAAATCTACGAAAAAGTAGTTTGGCGGAAGTGACCGCCGAGTTAATACGTAAGTACCTTTTCAACGCGCCCAAAAGAACTAGGTGATAACTAAAGTAAACAAACTAGCGATAAACGCGCCAGTTAAGGAATTTGAAGACACTTATTAAAACTACATTAATTGGTAATCCAAAATAAATAAAAATGTAACAGCATGCTGTACTTACATGTTGTTCCAAATCGCCATTTTAATTCTAAATTACGATTTCTATACATAAATGCAAAAAATCGTCATGGTAACTGCATATGTTTAATCATCGCCTCCTTATCGAGAGTCGAGGCGTTAAAGTAGGAAACAATATTTAAAACAGTGAAGTATAGTTGTGATATACTTGGCGAAGATTGTAAAATAGTTTTAGTAGGCGATTTTAAGATAGATTTCGATTCCAAAGATGGGTTTTATGAAATAAGAAAGAAAAATACAGCACAGTCATGAATAATGATAACACTTTCCAACTTAATGGAATAAGGACGAAAAATAGGGACGATGCATACATTATGATACGATTTTAATATATAGCACTATAGTGCGTATTTAAAATCTGAAAGTGTTTCAGATTTTCATCCTTCTTTTTTTTTGGGGGGGGGGGCAATATTTTTTATAGAATGACTATCAATAAGTCTCAAGGCCAAACTATGTCTGTTTGTGGATTAGATTTGAGCACACCATGTTTTTCACACGGACAGTCATACGTGGCATGCTCTCGAGTGGGCAAACCATACAGTGGGCATCCAGTTTGTTTGTGTTATCTAAAGATGGGATAACAAAAAATATTGTATACTCTATTGCGTTAAGGGATTGATATTATTTTTTAGTAAAATTATTATAATTAGCGATATATATAAATTTAAGGAATAAATTACAATGAATTAAAAATATAAATGTTTGGTATTGTGTTATTTTTATAGTCCAGCATCGTTCACAGCGCTCCATGCCTCTTCCACTCATATACCACATCCTCACAAACTTACAATAAGTTAGTCATTTCTTTCTACTAAAATAATCCTAGGAATAATTTATATGGCAAAACAACGTTTGCCGGGTCAGCTAGTAATGATATAATTTTTATTTTTTGCTAGATTAACTAGAAAAATTTTGAAATCTTGTCTCAAATTATTTTTTGTAATACACTTACCTTTATATATGTGATTAATACATTATTTTTTAAAAGGACATTCTTCAAATAAGTGTCTTTAGACATAAGCTGTGCCGATCCTAGACCTTCGGCCGCCCAGGTGCAAATTAAAATTGGCCGCCCTTTTTCTTACAAACCAATAAAATGTTTAAATAAATTACTATCAAACACTTTTTATAAAATGTATGGAAGTGTAAAAAGTATGGAATGGATGGAAATCAAGTTAAAGTTCGTATTTTATTTTCAGAAAAGTACAATCTACAACTACAATAATTTTTTCCGATCTTTCAAAAAATTATAACAATATTTTTCGATCTTTAAGACAGGCAAATTCATCCATAACACCTGAAATGTCTTTCACCTCACAGATGTCACTTTAAATTGAAATAATAGCCAAATTCGTAAGCATTTCTTGTGAGATTGTAGATCTTAAGTAATTTTTAATCAAACTCAATTTTGAAAAGCCTATTTCACCTGAAGCACACTGATTGGTACAGTCAAAAATATTCTGAGTGCTATAGATAAATTGGGAAAATAATGTTAAATCTTGACTTAAATATGATTCAAAATTTCAAATGGCTTTAACTGGCAAATATTTGGAAAAAGATCTCGAAAACATAATAGTTCACTGTGCAATTCTATACTGTCTGAGTCCCTTTCTATTTTTCCATCTTTATTTATTTGAAGTTTAATATCCAAATCCATACAACTTTTTTTTTTCAAATTGTCACTATCTTCAGAGTTAAACGTTAGTAAGAAACTGAATATTGAGAAACAGCTTTCCAACAAATTGAAACGTTCACCTACTGAATTGATGGAAATATGCAAAATTTGAAAAAAAAAATTAATCTTAAACCCTTTTTCAGAGTCTGTAACATCTTGCACTACGTTAATGCACTATACGTCCCATTATAGCAACCAGTCCGGTAACACGTTTCCCAGGACACGCTAACGTTCATTTGAGGACGGTGATTGGCTGCTATTAAAAAAAAATCTGAAATGGACAACACATGACTTCCTTGTACGTCTATTAAATCAAAAATATTTTCGACACACTTCATCTAAACTTATTTTGTTTGAAAGAGATAAAACATCAGTAATAGTAAGGTTTAGCGATTTCTAGCCAAATATTTCGATATCGCCATACGAGTTCAGTTTGAAAGATGTCCTTCTCACACTTTATTTCGCGATATTTCACCAAAAGCCAACAGCTTGAGATAGTTTGCGAGGTTTTGGGGATAGTCAAAGTAATCATAGACCACAGACTTTCAATGAATCGAATGCATCCATACCCCTTAATGTATTTAAAGTCATTTGGATGACCCTGCAAATAATTCCCAGTCGATTGCAGTCAAAAAATATATTGAAAACAGCTACATATTACAATAGTTCTAAATACAAAAGTTCAAAATTCTACGGGTTAAAGTTTTAGAGTTTTACAAAATATGAAATAATTTTTGGCGCCAAATTGGGCGATATTTCGGCGAAACTCACCAAGGTCGACGACATGTGGCGAGATTTTAAGCATGGACCAAACAATGACTGACTATCGCCAAATTTTGCGATATTTCGGCAAAACTCGCGAACGACAATGAAAATGGCGATATTTTGGACATGGACAAAATGACTGACTATCGCCAAATTTGGCAATATTTTGGTAAAACCAGCCAAGGTCGACGACAAATGGCGAGATTTTTGGCATGGACCAAACAATGAGACTCGAAAAATTTGTCGATTTTTCGCCAAAACTCGCCAAGAACGATGACAAATGGCGATATTGTGGGCATGGACCAAATTACAGACATCGCCAAATTTGGCGATGTTTCGGCAAATTTCGCTAAGGTCAACGACAGACGGCGAGATTTTGGGCATGGACCAAAAAATGACTGTCTACAGTTGTGTTATATTGCAGATGTCCATAGACATTAAAGTATTGAAATTCTTTTCGGTGGCCTGTAAATAAACTCTCCAGTAGATTGGAACCAAAAATCGAGATGCACAACAAGATGTTACAACAATCTTATATATGAAATTTCAACATTCTATGACTAATAGTTTTTGAGATTTGAAAGTTAAATACTACACACGTACACCAAAAGTCACCAAGCTTGGCGACTTTTGGCGTAGTTGTTGAGGGAGGCACGTGACCGTGGTCTATTCATTACCTAACGTATATGGTAGGACGGTATTGTGCTTGAAATAGATGAATGCCCCTGAAATTGCCATTGACACTGTTCCTAATGCGGAACTATAAATCATAAAGACACTTTTTTTAATTGAGAAATTCATTTTGTAACTCTTAACTGCATATATCACTTCCGAGTGGTTTGAAATAGCCCAATTCCTCTAAAATACGCTTTAATGAATTTGGACCAATAGAGCGCAATGTATTTCGACTCTTTTGGGCGGTGCTGTAGATAAACTATCCAGTCGTATGGAACCGAAAGGGGAGGTGCACAACTAAATGTTACAAAAATCCTAAATATTAAGTTTCGACATTCTACGCCTAATACTTTTTGAGATATGCGAGTTTAATGAATTTCGGCCCATAGAGCGTAATGTATTCCCAATCTTTTGGGCGGTCCTGCACATAAACTATTCATTCGATTGAGACCAAAAGTGGAGGTGCACAACTAGATGTTACAACAATCCAAAATATAAAGTTTCGACATTCTACGCCCAATAGTTTTTAAGATATGCGAGTTTAATGAATTTCGGCCCATAGAACGTAATGTATTTCGAATCTTTTGGGCAGTCCTGTACGTAAACTATTCCTTCGATTGAGACCAAAAGGGGGGGTGCACAACTAGATTTTAGAATATTCCCAAATATATAAAATTTCAACATTCTACGACCAATAGTTTTTGAGATATGCGATATTACATACATACATACATACATACGTACGTACGTACAGACGGCATGGAAAACTGGTCAAAATAGACTCGCCATTGCTCAAAATGAGTTGCAGACGCGATGAGATGCATCGAAAAAGTTCTTAAAATTAAATTTAGAGGTAGTCAAAAATCACTTTTTTCGTCGAAATTTGGCCCCCGAAATTTTTCGGGATCACATTACTTCCTTATACTCCGTACAAGGAAGTAAAAGGGAATTGTTTGGACCCCAACCGACTCCAGTGTAGCGATGTAGCGATGTGGTTTGAGCGTTTTAGGCCAAAGCGATCTCAGGCAACTCGGAACGGTTTGTGGGTATGTGAAACACTGCGAACAGCTGGTTAGGGTTTAGGGTAATGTTCACCTAAAGTTTGTTTGTTTCTTTCTTTCTTAAAAAAAAAACATTTATATAAGGTCATTATTTTTTTATGTTGGTTGATAATCATTTCGCCGCCCCTTAAGTTTGGCCGCCCACGTGCGGTGCACCATCTTGCCCTCCCCCCCGCTAGGATCGGCACTGGACATAAGCACAGGAATCACTTAAAAGTTCTTATTAGCGTCAATTCATAAAATTATTTACAGATAATACACGTAACTATGTTGGTGCCAACAACGAGCTAACTTGATTGTACTTCTTGAAAAACGAACAAGACCAGTGTCCTGCAAATTACTTACGTTCCAAGAGAATACATTGGAAATTCATTTGTCCCAGGGAACCTCATTTCGGCTATCTTTAAGTGGCAGGCGCAAAATCCTGAGAAATCAACTTATGAGAAGTTCTTTATTAGTAGTACTTACTCAGCACGTACACTCAAATCTCGTCCCATCACGTCTATTTCTAAGGATGCTAACGCCAGTTCATTTGTTACTTGGAAGGCCTATAACATCCACACCCGAGCCAAACCTTTGCAACATTGCAGACAATAGACTTAGCCATTTTCAACGAACCACAAAAACAAAACTTTTTGGAAACCATCGCACAGAGACTATCTGAATAATTTGTAACGAAGATCAAAATGGTTCTTTTTTTTTTCTTTCGAATAAAGATATTCAGAAAGTTGTCCTCGTATCGTCGGTGCAGCGATTGACGAACTCTTTCAGAGATACCAGGAATTTCACGCACACGTGCAGCAGCTACGGATACTCGAGCAACGAGATCTTCATCAGAGTCTACTGGAGTGGCATGAACGTCATTCTTCAAATGTCCCCATAAAAAGAAATCGAGGGGCGTCGAATCAGGAGATCGGGGTCACCAGGAGAGAGATCCACCACGTCCAATCCGTCGCATGCCAAATGCCGCATTCAAGTACTGACGAACATGTAGAATGAAGTGGGCTGGAGCCTTATCATGCTGAAACCGTATGCGATTTCTAGTGGTGAATGAACGAAAACTGAAGCGAAAATGGCCTCTCTTCCCCAAATCAATGCCGGCTGGCCATCTACCCGCAACGGAAACAACTACTAACTCCGTTTCTCCTCCGTCTCCTGCATTTGTTCTTTCCTGTGTTTGTGCTTCGACGCTTCACTTTCGAGCATACATTCCTGTACAAAATGTGATTGTTACAGTGTCCTGTACCAACCCTCAAAGCTTGTACAATGAATTAGCTTTCTCCCTGCATGTTTACAGCAGATATGGGGAACCTCTTTAGAAAGTTGCGGGCCGAACTTTAAGATGTTAGCGAAGTTCTGGGCAGTATAATTGGGATTTAAATGGGATTTCGAATGGTTTATTTGGGTTTTTACGTGGTTTCGCTATGTTCCACGGGCCAGATCAAAAGCCGTGGTAAGCCACTTCTGGAGGTCGCCGCTTCTCTAGGCCGCGGGCTGGAGGTCGCCCATATATGGTTTAGAGTGTGCGAAGGAAACGACTCTGTACGCTAGACGACTTCTTTCTATTACAATTTCAAAAGCACTTCCTGAAACTTTTAGCACGCCTTTTACGCATGCATTATTTTAGAACATGTAATTATTTTCGTCTAACTTATTTGCCTTTTCATTTAACGGCCTTGTTATAAACTCCCTTTCTTGTCTCCGTGTTTGGTTGGCTGTTTCGTTCAGATTTCGCCGTCTATTTCAAACTAAATGAGGAATAAACTGAAAAGAGCTTATCCACCGCAATTGCAAACTGTAGGATAAACAGGATGTGAAAATTTGGCTTCGAAACATTGGAATTGCGAAAGTGATTTTCCATTCAAGCAAAAAAAAAAAAAAAAAAAAAAATCATAATGAACAAAAAAAATTATACGTGCTGATTGTACTATCGTATGTACTGAAAATTAGCTAGTGATTATTATTTTCTGCAGACAAGAGACCGTAACTGGTAAATATATTTACAGGCGCCCTTAAAAGGGTTAACAAAAGTGTGCTAAGAATTCGTCTCTAGGTTGAATGTGTGCCGTATAATTAAAGATGCACTTATAAAACATTTAACTAAGATAAACTAGTTTAGTTTATCTACAATTTAATGTATGATTTTCTGTAAATGGAGTTAATTAAACTCTTATTATATGCCATTGAAACTGGGACGTTCATTTATGGACACCCCGTATGATAATAAAGAATACTAATTGTAAAATAATTTTAATAAAGAAACGAAACTGTTACGATAATATCAGAAAAAAACTACTTAGCTTAATTGGTCACTAACTAAAGCGAATATTAAGACAGTGGATTTTATTGTATAGGTTAGGCATTAGAAAGAAACTGAAGAATGTATGACGAAAGAAACTGAAGAATGAACTACGTCAAGAATGTATCGACAAATGATTTAAATACGTATGATTCAATTTCCTACAGTTATTTTACGCAAATTAAATCAATCTTACATTTTCTCGTATTATTGTCGCAGCCAAAAACAAAAATTAAAAAAAAAAAAAAAATCCCAATTGCGAAATGTATTTCGCTAAGCTCTACAGTTCATTATTTTACAGCGTGGAATGTTGATTTTTTTTTTCTCTCGACTATATTGATAGCTTAAGTTGTCGAGAAGAATATTCTTCTCGATGACGAAAAAAAAAAAAAGATTGAATTTTGCCTGCTTATTTTTTTATTTTTGAGAAACATAATAGTTCAACTAATATGGGGTGATTATATTTAAGCTTCCCCTATGAACAGAGCTGTACAGTTAAAATGGAAGAATGGATTCGCAATCAAAATTGGTATACTGACTATACATGTTTTCCACTCTAGGAATTTCGAAAAAAACAAATAAACAAATAGTACAAAAACTGTCCACTAGACGGCGCTTTGCATGGAAAAAAACACCGGAAATTGAACATTAGAAATGGCTAATTCGAAATGTTCCCACAATTTCAACATTTATTAACAATTTTCTTGAGCTGATTTCAAAATGCAGAGCGACTCTGGGTTACCATTTTTTGAATTCTGAGATAGTGCTAATGGTAACCCCGCAGTGGGATGTTGTTCTCATGTAGCAGCTGTAATTTATTATTTATCAAATGGACGATATTTATCCAAAATTTTGAATCCTCATGAGGTATCAACATATTTGAGACACAAAATATTCCAAGCGTAATTAGTTACAATAGTGATGATGATTAAGATTGTTTTTAATAGTTTAATTAATACTGAAAAGTTAATAAAAGTAATGATTAAAAATTGATAATTAAGAAATTAATAATTAAAAATTGATTTTATTTTTTCTTTAATCTTTTACAGTAATTTTTATTCATCAAATAATGCCTGTCCTATGTCACATGCCCTTGAGTGATATTCTACATATCGATTTTTTTTTTCGAAATGTTGCACCAACTTTTCTGAAAGCAATTATTATGAGTAAATAGAGCATGTCAAGTACTACAACGTATATTATTTCGGTGATAGTAAGTCACCGAGAACTTTAAAATAATTATAATATTTTTATATATTACTTAATGATATCTGTAATTATTCGAAAAATCCCCCAAAAATATAAAATATTCTCTTTAAGATTTCCCGAAACCTCGCGTTAGTTTTATCTTTCTACCTCAATTAGTTTCCAACACTGAATAATAATCATGCGCACTCGTAATTTTTTTCCTATATCTAGAACAAAGCTGAATGCGTATGCAAAACACATATGAATTGCATAGGTGCATCAAGTCGACATTACACTACTTGCCAAAAGTATTGCAAGTTTCAGAAATCTAACCATTTTCAAGATTAAGCCCCCTTTCCACCGTCAAAATTAAAAATCAATGTAATTAATATTTTTAATATCAACATGTTAAATTAATGACTTCAAAGACAAGATAGCATTAAGTTAAAGAACAAAAATAATTATTTAATTTATTGAAAAAATAGCATAAAAATATATAGGTTATTACAGAAATCATTATCCATTTCAACTCGCCGGAATAAAATTCAATAAAGAATTAATTTCACGTTATTCTGCAAAAAGAGGATAATAAATAACTGCAATTGAACTAAAGATTATTTTTTATGTTGCTGAGCTGCCTTGACTTTGATGACAACAGCCAGTCTTTTAGATATGGAATTCACAATGTTTTACAACATTTCCTTCGGTGTTTCGTGGTGCCAACTTAAATTATTGGTTCCTGAAGCTCTCATTTTGCATTTTGGGGATTTTCAGATGTATTCTTTCTAATTATACTACATAAATTCTCAAAAATATTTAAATCTGGCAAATTTCCTGTCCTTTTTTTTTCTGGGCTTATTCTTGAAACGATGGTTTGATTTCTCAAACTTGCAATACTTTTGGCCAGTAGTGTAATACATAAGTTTCGCTACAGAATGCGATGGGGGTCGAATCATAATACTTATCTGGCTAGACTCTTTTTGCAGGTAAGAAAATAATATTTAAAATTATTTAAAGTAAAAAACCGGTGGGCTTGTGCAAATGTTAGCAGATAACTGTTAGGAGTTAAGAGAGTAATTGTCCGTAAAGAAAACTCAACAATTCTGTATATCAATTGCAACGCAATAGAATTGTTACTAACTTACTCGTTGAATTATTCATGCATAATCTGATATAAGGTTTTCTGTAATAAGTAACTTTAAAATAGTGTGTTTGACCGTCTATATATACAGGGTGATACCGAAATCTTGGTTAGAGTCCGTTCCTGCACTGATTCCTTACACCTGAGTAACAACTATATAACTCAGCAGATATTAAACCATAATTCCTAAACCTCTTACTTTTTTCTTTCCTTTCGTTTTATATGTCAAATAAATTACGCAGTAGAAATGAGATACAGATAAGTCTCACCTTTGACTTTCGAAAAGCGGTTTCGTTTTGATAATAATTGTTACACGCCCTCTTCTTATATCAGAATTAAATTTGGATATCATTTTTTCACATCACACGATTGGAGTAACATCTAAAGAATACTGGCTCCAAGTTGATACTTCATTTATTGTAATGAAAAAGATTATAGAGTTAAACAAAAGGATTCCGAGATGAGAGATCAGTACAAGTTTATGCATAGATTGTCATTATTGAGTAAAAACCTCTTATTAAAGGACTTACTTCGGACTTGACGGACTTGCATGATTTAATATTGCGGTCTTCAAAAAATAAACTAAAAAGAACGTGGATGCTGACGAATAGTCGGACTTACGGAATCAAACGGGACCATGGGAATCAAGCCATCTAACAACACATTTTAACTCCGTTTTGATTCCTTTTATATTAAGCCAGTTCTTAATAATCCTTCTTTTATTTACTGTCCAGTCAGCTTAATGGTCAAAGCAAATTTGCCACGAACAATTATTCTAATAAGCGAGATATTCGATTATCCGGGATCACATCGACTATTTACGACGGTTCGGTTCATTGAAAACGCATCATAGTGCAGGATGTTTCTTTAACCGATATTTTACTAAGTGGACTCGGATGCATACGTGTCTTTTTCTCCTCTACCAATGGAGAGATGCAGATACAATGTCAACTCGCTACAAGGAAAATTTCTTTGGATTTAGATTGGCTAAAATTGTTCTGAATTAAAACAGCTCATTTTTTTCGTGTTTTAATGTCTGATTATGGCAAAGCTACACTAGGGCGATCTGCCAAGGGGGTGGGGGTGCCTTGGTAGGAGGACTTTCTAAGGGGTTCTGACGCGTATTCGCGTTACATCTGGAGAAAACCTACCAAAACTCCAGACCGTTAGATCGACAGCCGCGCGATGGGACCCGAACCCGGGACCTTCACACTTCGGCCATCTACCATTTTCAGTGGCATAACCACTGTGCCATGGTGAGGAGTTTTCATGTTTTAACTTTAAGTTTTACTGGACCGATGACTTATTAACGGCGTGTTTGTAAACATTGCATTATTTTCATGCGTAAGTCCCAAAATAAATCTAAATGTGTGAAGAGTCCCCAAATCTTTAAAATACCGTTTTACAACTCGTTCTATATATTTTACAGAAAGTTTCATTAAAACTATTATTTTTTTCATTTATTTTAGTTTGTAAGTACAATTCAAGGCCTCGGATTATGTAGGTACTCCTGGTCTCAATCACTAACAATAGCTTTTTAAGTGGGGGGGGGGTGCTCGGAAATTGGATTATAATCTATGGTTTTTGTCATCAAAACAAAACTGATGCCACGAAGAAATTCTCAGTCTAAGACGTATGTATTCAAACTTGTACTTTTTATTTCACACAAATTGAATCTATCCGATATTCTCTCTTATCATCATTTGCGGTGAAAATAACTCAAAAAAATGGCATTGGAAAAATTATTCTTTACTAAATTCTAAAGTGCCTTAATTTCCTTTAGGGAGATTTTTCTTATTGCTTCTATCCTCACCTTTTAAGTTGTCGCGAACTTCTCGATAAAATGAAGACTCGAATCAAATCTTTTGACACATCTCAGAATGGAATGATGGTTGAACAAAGCGAGTTATCTAACGGAATAAAAAATTATAATTTTAATTTTGTGTGCTTGTTTATTTTGTTTTGTTAATTATCTAAAGAAGAAAAAATCAATGTATCACATTTTTAAAAACAAACTAAAGAATATAATAATTACTTTTACATGCGTTCGGATTTATAATCTTATACGGATTCTTAATCATATAGGATCATTCTAAAAAAATGTGGTCATGAATTTTTAATAGTTCAAAAAATGTTTCTAAGATTTAAAATACATACAGTAAATAATATTAAATAGTTAAGGGAGTAGTTGTCTTTATGCAAATTCTCGCAGCAGTCCCTATCTTTTGCAATTTGCAAGTGTAATAAAGTTGTTAGTGACTTTTTCAGTTACACCAAATATGGGCAACCATCGGCCAGCGGGCCGGACGTGGGCCGCAAAGGCTTTTGATCCGGAACATATCAAAAGCCCATATAAACCATTCGAAATCCCATATAAATCCCAATGGTACGGCCCGCGACTCCGTTAAAATTCTAAAGTTCAGCCCGCGACTCCGCTTACATCCTTAAATTTGACCCGCAGTGTTCTAAAGGTTGCCCATACCTGAATTACACAGTAGTATGATTTATTTATGAAAATTATTATTTATTTTATTACTAGCTGAAGTACCCGTTCTTCGCACGGGAATGAATGGACCTTTTGATATTACGATTTGTGGGGATTACTATTTATTGTAATAAAGAGATATAGCAAAATGGATACCGCTTTATATTGTGTTCAATAACCATGCATACCGAATTTCAAGGCAATCGTTTGTACGGTGCAGAAGGGCATGCGGCGTAGCGCAATCTAGTGGAGAGTTTTAGCAAAACGGATACGGCGGAAATATTCTTCGCATTCAGATATCGATGAATACGAAATTTCAGGACGATCGGCTGGACAGCCCTGACGACGCGACATCTAGTGGCAAATTATATAGGAAAATGGATAGCGCCAAACTCTTCCCCGTGTTCAAATATCTATGTATACCTATTTTCATAGCGATCAGTTGCACAGTCAAGAAGTGATACACTGCAGCGCGATCTAGTGGTTAATGAAAGTAATGATTTGCTACAGTGCCGTCAAGTGGCGAGTTATAGCAAAATGGATAACGCCAAAATATTATCATTGTTCAAATAGCTATGTATACTGATTTTCATAGCGACCGTTTGAATGGTCAAGAATTTGGCCTGCTGCAGCGTCATCTAGTGGCGAGTTAAAATAATAATACATTGCAGTGCCATCTAGTGGTGAGTAACATCAAAAGGAACACAGTTAGAATATATTCTTCGTGCTGAAATGTGTAAGTATAAGAAATTTTATGCCGATCGGTCGAACGGTATAGAAGTTGATGTGTTGCAGCGCCATTCAGCGGCACGTTACAGCAAAATCGATACTGAAAAATATTCTCCGTGTTCTAATATTCGCGTGTACCAAATTTCATCGAAATCGGTTGGACGATATTCGCATAGTAAACGGCTAAACGGAATAGAATTCGACGTTCTGCTGCGCCACCTAGTGGCAAGTTAGAGGAAAACGGATAGCATAAAAAGCTTCTCCATGATAAAAGACTTAGGTGAACCAAATTTCATGGTGCAACGGTGCTGGAGTTTTTCAACCTCATAGACACATACCAACATTCATTTTTATCTATAACCAGTATCATTATATATCCCAGTCTCAAATAAAATCCAGTTTCAAATCTAAGCCTCGCCAAAGTGCCAACATACGCCATTTTGCAACAGTTTTTTCAGGAAATCATTCGAAGCATTGACTTAGCAGCAATCAATATGGGAAATGGTTCGGCCGCCAAAAAGTAAAGCACACATTTATTTGAAAAGGGGAATCCCTTAATACAACCGAACTTTTTTAAATTATCAACTATAACGTGTTTTATTCATCGTTACTCCGATGTACTAAATGAGAAGATTTCAATTTTCTGAAATTTGGCGGAATTCCCCCAACTTAAATCAATGTACTCAATTGGCAAGAATTCTGAAGATAGATCGCTTGAAATCCCTTAATAACTGCATTATTTCTTCACGGATGATTAAAATTTAACGCTGTATTCTAATAAAACCGTTGCACTTGCTTTCAAAAATCTATTTCCTTAAGCTCTCAATAAATTGCGCCAAGCCGAAACTCTGCAAACCGCTAGAACTCACTTTCTCGGCATTTGAGCCATTTTATTTTTTCGCCAAACTAAAAAAAATTACATATTAGCCTCGGAAATCTTCAATTCTTATTGTTTTGCGTATAAAACATTTCATTCCTGCTCCGATTTCCCATGCACACGATATTATAATAAAAAATTAATAATCTTACAAATATAAACTAACAAAAAAAAATCATTATTATTCTTTTATTTTTACTTTGAGAATTTAAAACATCTTATTCGGCAAAATCGCCACACATGGCAACCACGATCCTTATTTCTCACTTTTTTCACTACAGGGGTTACAATTACGGAATGGTTTTTGCATGGAGAACATAAAAAATCTCTTAAATTCCGGGAACGGGTGGACTTTCAAAGTTTTAATGTGGACTATGATTTATTCTATATTATTTTACATATCTGTGCAAAATTTCAGGCTGATAGGTTCATTTTTGTGGATTTGTATACAACTCAAATCCACAAACAAACAAACAAACAAACAAACAAACAAACAAATAAACAAACAAACAAACAGAATTTCATTTTTATATATAAGATAAGATTATTATTGACGAAAAGCCGCATTCATGATTTCGTTGGAGTGAATCACTTTCATTGCAAAAGCAGCGATAACTTGGAAAGGCGGATTTATCTCAACATAATTCGCAGCCCGTATAATAACAGTAAGATGGTTTACTTTGAGGCTGTTTCCCCCCGCACTCATGTACGCATGATTTATGGGATCGAAGATCAATATCAACCATTCATTTTGCAAGGATACCAAACGCGCTTTCGAATGCCCCAAAACGAAAAGTTAAGGAAGCACTTTCCCGCTGATAGAATGCTTGTTTTAGAAAATGTATATCATTTGATATTCGTTATACGTTAGGAAAGTTCTATCTATTGTGGGGTCCCCTCTCTTGTGGAAGCCCCAGGGCATCAGGCCCGGTTGGCCTTCCCTGAATCCGAGAAAGGTTAACCCCTTAAGCGGTTTGCCCGTACAGTGTACGTGCTACCTAAAATTGGCCTCAACTGGTTTGCCCGTATAGCGTACGGGCATCGATATTTTCTCCTTTCCTTTTCTGATTTGCCCGTATATTTCATTATTGTGAAGAGACTATTTAGTATTAATATTTTTCAATAGATGGCGTGGCGTCCATGTAACTGAAATGCTTTTCATCCGGGTTTTTCTTCCTAGCGAGAGAGCGGGAATATTTCATCATATGCCTTTCAAAATATGCCTTTTTTGGAAGCATTTCGGTAAAAAAATTGACAGCTTAAAGGGTTAACCGTGATGTATAGTAGAGGGATACTGTACTTACAATTTATTAAAAGAATTAAATCTTCAATTATGGCTCCGCAACCTACTGTTGACTTTTATTTTAACACAATGGAAAGTATTGATCGGTTTTATAGGGCAAAAGAAACTGATGACGCGTGTCAATCTATAAAACCTTAGTTACCAATGACATAAACAACAACAGCTTTTTTACCGTGGTAACTGGATTTTCTCCCAGACTTCGATCATGGGAACCGCTGGGATAAAACTCACAGCGGTGTGACTTTGCGTTTTAGAATTAGGTTTGAGTTTCGTAAGGCAACATTATTACATTATTTGTTCCTGGAATATTTAGTCATTGAATATAAATCTTTGTTCTGGGATCAATCAAATGAAAATTTAAAAAGAAAAAAACAAGATTCGCGATCACTTAGGCCGCCGGAAAACTATCGAAGTTGGTAAGTCAAAATTGTATTTGTTTGATGTTCAAAAATTATCATGCTACAGTAATACTAAAAAATCTAGAGTGATCAAATAAGTGTATGTCAGAGAATCTATATAAATAAAATTAGACTTTTGTCTGTACATTTCTTGGAATTCAAAAATTTTGCGATTTCTATCCATTTCAAGCACCCGGGAATCCGATGCGACCCTCAAAAAAAAGTTTGTCTGTCTGTCATTCTGTCGTTCTGTCGTTCTGTCATTCTGTATGCTCAGTATATTGCATACCAGTGAACAAGGGGGCCCTAGATAGGGCCAAGAAAAATCCAGTAAATAAATAAAAAATGTAAATTTAATGTGAACCTAAAAACGGAGCGAGTTAATTATTTTAATGGAAGGTAAAAGTAAAGTTAGTGCGCCCTGATTGTAAATTTTACAATCAAACGATGGCTTTGTAAGATTGAAGGTATTGAATATCTTAGTTAAACATATTCTCTAGGAAAAATTCAAAAATCTATATTGAGACAAAATTTTTGCGTGAATAAACAGACTATACACTAAGAAAAAAAGAAATAGATTCTCATGAACAATTAGACATACTAAAAATTGGAGTAAATAAACACCAGCTTCAAACAGTATCAATCAAGGCCGTACCCAGGGGGGGTGACCGGACCCCTGGTTCCCCCCCCCCGCCGAAATTTAAAATTTTGTTAACAAAACAATAATAATGAAGCCATTTTGTGAAAAATTTAGCCTTTTTCACCTCTTGTTGTCCCCCCGAACTTTTTTTCTGGGTACAACCCTGGTATCAATCTTCTTTCCCCTTCCATTGTATTGACAGACAATGTGCAACAGAGACGCCTAACGTTATTAGTGAAGAGTTAGTGTAGGCGTCTGGATGTCAGGAGTATGCGGAGAAATCGACCCGAACTGTTCATCATAGGCGGGGTTACTCCCCACACTCAAATGTCAAGCTATTTCGTTACCAATTGGATTCAATCAATGTAACTCAATGTTACCAACTGAAATTCGTAAAAAGAGCTGCTTAGCACTATTTTATCCGTGTCGTGCACATACTTTAAATTTGGTAGGAGCACATGCCGTTGAATGTTGTTCCGATGCAATGCGAGTCTATGCTTGTTTTTGTAGCTTCAACGCACCGATGGAATTTATTACTTTTGAATCTTCTTCCTATCGAAATAAAAAAACAAAAATAAATTATTGTTTTGAAAAGTTTAAGCACAACAAGATGGTCTCGTTGCGCTGAATCTTGCAAGTCAGTGATAGTGAATTATGAGCAAATTTGAAACATTTTGCTTCAAATTTCAGAAGACAGCAATGAAAAGGCAAATACACGCAATGAGGCATTGCCTTTGCGAACCAAATTGGTGACTTTCGAAACAGCCTTCATGCTAACTTCGTGGCACGGCATTTCAAATGCTATGAATATAGTATTTATCTTCAAAAACCAGGTCTTCATTTATTTATAGCTATTAACTTGCTAAATGCAAATATTGCATCCTTCAGAGACCAATTGGATAAGTCAAAAAAGAAAGATCTCAATTGCTATCTCCACATGTATAGACTTCACCTAAGGATCAGGGAAAGACTGGGAAGAAAAAAAATGACCGATGGTACTCTCGAATCTGAAACAGCTAGCCATGTAACTCTTCAAGAAACTTTATTTGTGATAGTCGATAGATTGAATTCAAAAATGATAAAACGCGAAGGGATGGTTATAACTCCATAGCTGCCAACTACTCCGGAATATCACTAACCACATTTTTTGTGCAGGAGGATTGGGCTTAAAATATAGCATAAATTTTGAATTTGGCGGTTATTTTTTTTTTAAGTACTTATAGAAATTTACTGTTCGCAAAAAGTGGTTAATGATATTCCGGAATAGTTGGCAGCTATGTAACTCAGTATGCAGCATTTTCAATTTCATTACTAAATTAGGTCATGAACAAATAAATGAAGAATCAGTTAATAATTTTCTTGAAGTTTATGAAGGAGAAGTAGATTTTGAAGCCACAAAATCTGAAGTCATTCAGTTCTCACAACATTTGCTCAGCTGTAGCTTAGAAAAAAAATCCCTGATAGATATTTATGATCATATATTTAAAAACGAGTTAAATGAGATTTTTCCAAATATGTTTATTGCATTACGCATTTATTTAACTCTACCGATATCAAATCGCGAAGCTGAGAGAGCAAACTTCAAATTAGAGAGAGTTCTATCTCCGAAGAACAAAAATGCAGCAGTATAAGCTGCAATGTTTGGCTTTGCTGTGCTCAGAGCTCGATTTAACAAGCAACCTGGACCTGGATTTTAAAGATGTAATTGAAACTTTTAGCGCGGCAAAGACTAGGAAGAAGCCAATTTAATTTTTTTAATTCTGTAAAATATATTCATTAAAGTTTTCGCTGCAGCAACTTTTCCTTTGGTTGGTGAGTTAGATTTTGTTGCTGATAATATTTTTTTTTGTTTTAATTAATTTTTTGCAAACAGTTTCAGAGTTCATTTAAATGGTAATGAGAATCTTACTCTAATATGACCATCCTAAAATTTTATCTAATGACGAACATTCATATTAAAAAAAAAAAATTAAAATTTGTGTGTGTGTAAGGGGGGGGGGGGCTCCGCTATTATCACAGCCCCGGGCCCTTAAAGGGTAAACTTTGCTCTGCAGTGATGTCTTTAAAAGGTGAAGTTCAGTTACCCATCTATAATAATAAAAATGAATATTTGTAAATCTGTCTGTCTGTATGTGTGCGGTCTCCAGACAAACCTACTGCACGCAGAACTCTGAAAATTTGAATATATAAGCCCATGAGTCCGATAATGTGCACCTGAGAATCAGAATTTAAAAATTTTAATTACTTTTTTAATTATTAATTAAAAACCGTTTTCAGGATGCCATGCTCGGCGAGTTTCGCCAGCATGATACTGTGAAACAAAATCGCATGCATTGGAAAACATGAAATGGCACGGAAATTCAGTCAGTTTTGCGCCAATCTATATCAAGAAAAATGAATGTCTGAAAATCTGCATGCGTGCGATGTCCAGAAAAAACTACTGGACGCAGAACTCTGAAAATTCGAACATATGAGCCCATTCCTTCGGTAATGTACACCTGAGGCTCAGAATTTGGAAATTTTAATTCCTTTTTAAATTATTAATTAAAAACCGATTTTAGATCGTCATGTTTGGCGAACTTTGGCCTCATGAAAAGATTTATGCTTGAAGTGAGTGGTAACCGCAAAAGTAAAAAACCGTTTTTTACGTTGCCATGCTTGGCGAGTTTCGCACGAATGCTACTATAAAACAAATCGTTTGAATTTGAGAAGCATGAAATGGCACGAAAATTTCATCAGGTTTACGCCAAATCTATCTATCTCTATAATAATAAAAATGAATGTTTGTAAATTGTCTGTGTGCGGTCTCCAGACAAATCTACTGCACACAGAACTCTGAAAATTTGAATATATAAGCCCATGAATGCCGATAATGTGCACCTGAGAATCAGAATCTTAAATTTTTAATTACTTTTTTTAATTATTAATTAAAAACCGTTCTAAAACGGAAATTTTCTTACCCTGTGTTACGAATTTTGGGAGCAACCCGCTGTTCTGGGGTTTAAAATAGTTTAAAATTCGTATTCTATGCGTTAAATAGTTAAATTTTGCTTTTTGTTGCATCAATATGGAATGTTCTAGAAATCTCGGGTACTATGGGTCGTAGGTCTTCGAAAACCTAATTTTTGGGGACTTATTTTTGGCGCCAAATTTGGCGATATTTCTCCAAAAGTCACCAAGTTTGACGATTTTTCTGCCATTTGGCGCGTTTTTCCTCTTGGGGCTTTTTCATGAAATTTTTTATGGTATTTAATATGTTTAATGACCTAACATTTCCTAATTTTCAGAAATTTAAATCGAAAATTTTGGATTTTACAAGATAATTTGTTTAATTGGATGAAATATGTAATAACTCCGGGAATTTTAATGCAAATTACACGATATTTCTGGGAGAAATATGTGACGGCCACAGCAGTGAGTTGTCTTTGGTGGTACGTTTGTAAGTAGGTACCAGAAACTCGGGAACTATAATTTCCACATTCTGTTATATAATTTCGGCCTAGAGTACTAATCTGGAGATGCATTTTACATGTCAGATTTTTTAAATCGCATAATTTAAGGAGTTCACGGGCAACGCCGCGCGGGACTGCTAGTCCTGAATAAATAAATATGAATGCATTTATATTTGATTTTAAAATATTGTGCACGCATTTTAAAATTTCTCACAATAGAAATCCAAGTACTGCACAGTAAAAAAATTAAGAAACGTTACACACTTACAGCGGAAAGGTTTCCGAAAGTATAGCGTAACCTACCGATGCTCTACTCGAACTCACGATTTCCGAAACATACCCATATTTCGGGGTAAAGTATTTACGGGCGAAAGGAAATCTTTATTTGGGACTTCGCGCGCATGCGCCAAGTGCCAAGAGACAGAGGGATAACAGTGAACGCGTCTTCCCTAATAGCACAGATGGTCACAAAAGAGTCGCTGTGACGTCACAGAGGGTCACAATTGTCACAGGACTGTCACATTGTAACTTCTTGCACAGCCCGATTATGACCAACAGGGGCCCCGGGCATTGATGAATTTGCGGGTCCCCATCTATAAAATTTGTTTCTTTTTCATAATATTTTGACATATAAAAGAATATTTCAGAACAACATTTGAAACTGGGGGCCCTGGGCAAAGTCCTGATTTGCCCATGCGATAATAAGGGTCTGGTAACTTGTGAGTGATGTAACTTCACTGTGTGGTCACTGTGAAGTTTATTTGTGACCATTCACCAGGTAACGTCGCCGGATGAATACTTAAATAAAACAGCATATTATCTCCTGAAAATAATTTATGTGGAAGAAAAAAGATTTAAGATTTTTAATTTATATTTATTAATTATGGTATTTTCTCTCCATTTATAAAATACTTCAAAAAAATTTTAAGTTTCCAAAACAAGCCGTACCACAAATAACTTTTGCAGCAGTCAATTTACTTATAAAGCAAAATTCGGCAAGAAAACCGCAGCGCCGTTGTACCGTGCTTTCTTCCGAATGCGTAGGTCCAGCGTTCGATTCTGGTCGTCCTCACCGCTCCTTCCGACAGAGTTTGGTGCTGCCATCTAGGTTAAGATACTCGAAACGCTTCATCTAGTGCATGTTACTTTTTCTGAAAAACTCGGAAAGGTTACTCGTGAATTCGGAAACCTTTCCGAAATACACGGAGAGGTTACTCAATATTTTACCAAAATATACAGAAACGTTACCTAAAATGCAGGAAAATAGGTAAATATGTTTCCGACATATGCTGAAACGTTTCTAAATACTTTACCCGCATGGTTCGGAAACGTTTCCGCAATTTTAAACTACAAGAGCTGCCCCATTTTTAGGGGTAACGTTTCCGAATTTTTTTTTTACCGTGTGGGTAACACAAGTACAGGGACATGATTAGCATGTTTTCACTTGTAATTTTAGTGTGAATCATTGGAAGTACTTTTACTGAAACGGAAAAAAACGTATTTATTATAAAGAAATTTCACTTTTTTAAATTTCCA
>JAWZYV010017360.1:0-33198 GCA_038373885.1 Cheiracanthium punctorium
AAATTCAAAAAAAAATTCTAGAGAGGGCAAATATCAAACTTTTAAACAAATTTAGTTCTATTTTTGCCATCTGTTAACATCATGAGACATTAACCTAAAACTTTAGGGGGGGCAAGTGCCCTACCTTGCCCACCTTATGGGCGCACATGGTCGTGTGCCCCCTCACATGGAGCCGCGCCCCATCCCAAGAAACTATAACTGATTTTGGCATTCCTTTTAGAAAGTCTCCCGGTGCTTGTCCCCGCTTACACCCCTTTTTAGTTGCTGCCCTGTCACAGGTTGGGTTCAGTTTCTCATTTATATTTTAGTGAACCTAATTTTAGTGTTTGAAGGTCAGTAGCAGCGAGACAATACACTTTTATGATCGTGCCCAACTTACTTGACTTGACAGACGACTAATTGCGAATTCAAATGCGACGCAGTTTAAGAGAACAAAAAACGATGCAAGACGATTAAGAGAACAAAAAACGAACTGCGATTTTATGATTTATATCTGCTGCCAGGGGCAACTAGGGGCACGTGCCCCAGACTTGTTAGGGGTTCCAAAATAAGTTATGGTTCCACGGGAGGGGGTCGTTCTAGTTGGCTCGTCGTGAGAGACGTAAACTCCAGTTGCAGTGCTATGTAAGTCAGTATTTCGATACCTTTAACCGTTTTATATTTTCATGCAAAATACAGCAACAAATCACCTCATTACTTCCTACTAACAGCGTTGCTCCCGAGCAATACAGAGAAGTAACGTTCCGCACAGAAGGGGAACCTTCAAAGCTATTGTTTATAACGATCTGCCGATGTGCATATAAATCTACTTTCTAGCATTTCAAAAAATTTGTTTAAAAGTCTAGCTAAGATAATATCTCAGAATATTAGTTTTCTTTAGTTGTACATAGTATATGTACATTCACCTAATTTATATACCCACCCCCCCTTTTTTTTTTCGTGAAAACGTCTTCAACTCAAAACCTTACATAATTTATCAGGGGTCAATCCAGGAATATTTTCCAGGGTCCCATTTTTGTAAAAACTGCATATTTTTGTGAATTTTAATGCTTAATTTTGTGAATTTCAGCACTTATTTTTGTGAATTTTTAAACCAAATTTTAATAAAAGTCACTTTTTTTTTGTTAATTGATGAAACACATTAAAATGTAGGGTAAAATGTCAATGAAGGGCAGTTTTAATCGACTGTATTTTTGTGAAGGGGTTCCGTTAAAATCGATTGTAATTTTGTGACAGGGCCACAAAACGGACCCAATTTTTGTTTGTATCGACCCCTGTCCCCCGCTTATGCTGAGCTTTTGGTTAATGAAATCACGTTAAAAGTCGTTCCAGCTCCTCAAATTATTAAATATCTTTTTCCACATTACTTTTCATGCCAATGAAGGGCAGTTTTAATCGACTGTATTTTTGTGAAGGGGTTCCGTTTAAATCGATTGTAATTTTCTGACAGGGCCACAAAACGGACCCAATTTTTGTTTGTATCGACCCCTGTCCCCCGCTTATGCTGAGCTTTTGGTTAATGAAATCACGTTAAAAGTCGTTCCAGCTCCTCAAATTATTAAATATATTTTTCCACATTACTTTTCATGCCAATGAAGGGCAGTTTTAATCAACTGTATTTTTGTGAAGGGGTTCCGTTTAAATCGATTGTAATTTTCTGACAGGGCCACAAAACGGACCCAATTTTTGTTTGTATCGACCCTGTCCCCCGCTTATGCTGAGCTTTTGGTTAATGAAATCACGTTAAAAGTCGTTCCAGCTCCTCAAATTATTAAATATCTTTTTCCACATTACTTTTCATGCCAATGAAGGGCAGTTTTAATCGACTGTATTTTTGTGAAGGGGTTCCGTTTAAATCGATGGTAATTTTGTGACAGGGCCACAAAACGGACCCAATTTTTGTTTGTATCGACCCCTGTCCCCCGCTTATGCTGAGCTTTTGGTTAATGAAATCACGTTAAAAGTCGTTTCAGCTCCTCAAATTATTAAATATCTTTTTCCACATTACTTTTCTAAAAATATTTACAATACCACCACCACCCCAAAAAAAGATAAAATAATAAATAAAAATAACTTACTGGACTCTTAAAAATTTAAAATTTTCTGTCCGAGTCAAGGAAAAACACGAACATTGAGCTCAGAATGCTGCAAATTTAACAGGTCGCTAACATTCAAGAAAGTGCCGCGGGAAGAGAGGTTACAGAAAATAGAAAATGTGCAGTGCAATCAGTTTCATTGTAATGTATTTCAAATCTCGCAAGAAAAGCGGCTTGTTAACAAGTCATAAAATGACCGATTTTCTGGACCTACAAACAAAACTTAAGAACATGTCAGCACTAAATGACCATTAAGATTCTGTGAAAAATTGGAGTGGTTTAAATGCCGAAAGCGGCCCTTTTATCTCCCGTTAACTCAAAAATCAGTCACATCTGTGTTCGTTCACTTAAATGGGGGAGAGGGTTGGAGGGATTATTGAATGAGCTGCAAAGAATGGATTACAAAGATCTAAGCTAAATAGGTAAATAATGTCTGTGTGTCAAGTTTGGTTAAGTTAAATGAATTATACCAGTCGAATATCTGTATCTTGCAGTGAAATATTAACTTGTTTTGTGTATGAATACAGGTAAGTAGTTTTCGCAATTTTCGTGTCAAATCGGTAAATTTTAAATAAAGTATTAGTCTGGAGAAAATACTACAATATACTGACCATTTGGGTTTTTTGTCAGGAATTCGTTAAGGAGAAGACATCCATTACAGTTGCGCTTTGAGGGGGAAAATATAGTTTTGTTTAAATAAAAAATGATGCCTCTCCTTACTTATTGGAAAGACCCTTTGAAAATCAAATTCGGCCGCTTCAGTTTTTGACCGTCAAATGTTTCTTGACAGTCAAGCCCTGCTAATGTCCAGTGGCTGTGGAGTTTTCTTTGTGTAGTGAACACATAGATTTGCAATTTCCAATCCTTCCAATGAACTTTGTTTTGGACGTACACACAGATTCTACCGCTAAAAGCTGATTCGGCCCCCAGTGATACCAGTGGCTGTGGAGTTGGTTTGATAAAAGGGGAAAAAGTAAGCCCTTTTATCTATTTTATTAATTATACTTATTGCACTATCAGAGACGGCCCGAGGAGCGTGCGGGGCCCAGGCGAAGCGCAAGAGCGAGCCTCTTCTCTATCATGTCTTATGAGATAGCAATAAAATGGCCCAGGAGCGGGGCTTCTATAAGCGCGGGGCCTTAGGCGATCGCCTACATTCGCACCCCCCTTGGGCCGGCCCTGGCACTATTTACTTTTTGTTTTCAAGACTTAAAAATAAAAGTTCTCAAATTTCATGCGTTTTAGTACAGTATTTTTTCTATTGTTATAGAAGAAATATTTTATGATTTATTAATGACTATGACATTTTATCTCTCACACCCTTTATTGAAAACTGTCTGAAAAATGTGTCCCAAAAATGCGACATAAAAGTAAGAATAAATCGTTGAGTACTGATTTGTTTATTTTTTTTATTGTGCAAAGTCTTATCCTCCTGAATTCTGTATCCCTCAATAAACATTTATCTACTTAACTGTAACTGTGCTCGCGCACGCATTCTTTTTACTTCTTCTATACATTTTTCACTCAGCGTAAATACGGGTTAAGACCCCTTAGAAAGACCCCCCCCCCTCGGAGGGCACCCTTGTTATGTTGCCTTGTTATGTGATGTGCGTGTTTCTTCCGTTCTAATAAAATGTTATGTTCCCACGTTTACTATTGTGCCATAACTCTGCTAACATTTCTAAAAGGTTATGGACACCAGATGGATTAATTTATTTATTTGCTGATTTTTAACGTTCGTTTCAAGGCTTCATCATTCATCCTCAAAATGGCGACTGGAACTTGTTGGATTGAAACGCTGAATAAAGATAATTACGAAACATGGAAAATGCAAATGAAAGCGCTTTTAATAAAGAATGATGCCTGGATTTATGCATCAGGTTCAAAGCCTAAACCTGGAGTTTTGGAAAATGACGAAAAATCGCAAGAAGAGTTCGATACGTGGGTCCAAATTCATAATGGACGAAAAAGCAAAAGCAGATATAATTCTATGTATATCGCCATCTGAACTCAAACAAATAAAAAATTGTGACACTTCATCAGATGTCTGGAAAAAACTGGGAGAAATCTATCAGTAAAAGGACCTGCTCGTAAAGCTGCGTTAATGAAATCTTTAATTCAATATAAGATACCCGACTTGTCTAAAGGAATTCACGACCATTTGAGAAAATTCTTCGACATAATGGTCAGACTTTCAGAAATAGATATTATAACAGACAACGACTTGCTGACTGTAATGCAGCCTCCCTTCTACTTTCGACAATTTCCGATGTGTTATGGAATCAAGAGATGAACTTCTGAAGCCGGAAATATTCGACAATGCAGCGTAACGATGATAGACAAGCGGAAGACTCAGGTGCTTTCGTGGTGCTCTAGACTGCTTCTATTATGGAAAATACTCGGGCCAGCCGACTCATAAAATTAAGGATGCATCAAGAATAACTTGTAAAAGGTGTAAACGCATCGGGCACTGGGCTAGTGAATGTGAAAGTGGAAAAAGAATAATTTTTAACATAAGCCTAACAGCTTGGGATTCTTATCCACTCTGGATGACTCCAGGGTTACCAGGCGAAATACAGCAACGCTACTCGCCTAAAGCATTTTCAACGTTATCAATAACGAAAAGCAAAATTTTTGGAGTGTTAAGATAGATACTAAAAATTATATAAGTTACTTCAGTTGTCATCGACCCACGTTTGCATTTGCAAGGAAAGATAAGGAAACCCTCCTACTTCCAGTCGATGAAATAAATGTAAAGGAAGAATAAAATAAAACGAAAAAGGAGTAAGAGATAAAATGACATAGTGAATTAATATCGTTTTAATACGGCAATAATGAAACTAAAAAATTAGGGGGGGTTCAGGGGGGTCTCCCCTGACGAGGCTCAAAGACCGAATCTATAGTTTATATATATATATATATATATATGATACGTCAGATATTCCAGTAATGTTCCAGAGTTAAGGCAGGTAAAACGGTTTATTAAACATTATCTTTAAGTTACAATGTAGAGTGAGAAGAGGGGAGGGGTGACGGGTACAAAAATCAGCGTGGACCAAAGCGGTATTACAGGAAGCGTCTTCACTCCAATGGAGAAAAGATCGCGGCGATAGCTAGCGCCATCTATCGAGGTGGAACCAAACTAATTGCTCCGGGTACCTTCTCGCGCACGCGCACTAGTCGAAGAACGTTGTTTGTGGAACCGATGGCATCAAATTGAAGTGAAGCACATGGTAGTCGCCGATTGATTAATTTCCCGGGATTTCTGTGAATTCTCTGTCAAGGATTTCTTGATCAGATTTAATTGCTCCAATTACAACTTTCGTTATATTGAATTGCTTTATGAAGTAACGAGAATAATGCCGTTTACTTGCGCATTCCCAACGTGTTGCAATAATTGGAAAAGCCGAGGGAAAAAATTCCACAGATTTCCCAAAGACGAAGAAAGGTAAGTTAATTTTATTAATTTAATTTTCAAAATTATTACTTTTTTTTATTTATAGTCCTTGTTTAACATGCCTTTGTAACAACTTTTATTTTGGAATCTATACTGCTTTTCTATTCATCACATGTGACACTTATTACTTTTCACTTTGATGTGTAGAAAAAAAACAACTTTTATGGTACTCTGTTGAACATTACTCGCTTAATTTGAGACATGCTAGAAATTAAAATGATTTATCTACTGCTATAATTTTTTTTATATAATTTTGAAATTAAAAAAAAATTAATTATGCCAGTTGATCATTTTGCTGTAGTTAACATACAAAAACATCATTTAATTTTCACTAATTATATCCTCATCATTGAATTTTATTCTGTTGCACTTTACTGTGTGTTTTAAATTCAAAAATCATTTAAAATTTAATTATGATCTATCAATTGACTTTTATTCACAAGTGGTATGTGTCATATTTTCAATAATTTCATAATTGTATGATTCCACAATATTTTGAAATTTATGTCATGTTCAGATTAAATTTTACTCACCAAAAGTACGCTTAAAATTTACCTTGGTGAACAGTTTGTCTTATATGTAAGACAAACTGTCATGTACATATAAAATCTGTTTAGAAAAATTCCATTACAAAAAACATTCACCTAACTCAATATTTTGTTTAGTTATGATCAATTATTGTGTGGCATAGTGCTCTCAATACTCTGGAATTATCCTGTTGCTTTTACTGTGAGTTGTAAAGAAATCTATAAATACATTTAATTCTGTCATCAACATCCATACCCAGTAGCAGAATTTTCTATATCAATCTGCAGCACCAGGATCAGAAGCGAAAATTTATCTATGATCTTAATGAGCCCTGAATAACCTACAATCATGAAAAATTGTATCTCATTGTGAGAATATATTTGGATGTAACAAATACAGGGAAATCTTAATGAGTGCAATATATTTCAAGGCTTCATTAACCGCTCTAATCATTGGATTTCTAATTCTGTAGACAGAACTACATGCAAAAAAAATTCTCTAATTGAGTTGATACAATATAGTACTTACAAAGGGAAATAGACTCGTATACAGGGCAGTGCAAAAACAAACACAGATAATGTTTTAAAATAATTTAAATCAACTTAAAATCATTCTTATTGAAAAGAAGGTAAGGAGGTTAAGTTATTTAAAATTTTGCTAACTACTTTTGATGTTATATAAAATTTAAAATTAATATTTGCTGAAACATGTTTGAAGTGCTGAAAATAGGACATTCCATATTTCTCAACAGTTGGTGATTTCTAAAAAATTCTCTTATGTTTATAGCAACTTTGAGGGTCAAGCATTATAAAAACTCGCATGTCATAAAGTACCAACTAGAGATGGGCGGTTCGACTCATTTTACTGATTCGAATCTCAACTCACTCGCTACTTCGATGATTCGAATCTTGAATCAATAAAACAACTAAAGAAATTTTCCCCTCTCTCTGCGCCAAAAGCTGTACTATTTAAACATCCTTCATCCATTCATCGGGTTTCTTCTCCGCTGAGTTCTCGGGCAGCTAGCATCTCTCTCTCCTTGCTTGGTCGTGCTAGTGTTTAAACTGCCCAAAATGAAAATACAGAGGAGCTTCTTATGACCCCCTGGGCCTGCAAGATTAAAAGGTTAAGTTTGGTGTCAAAGTATTCGAAATTTTATGTATTGATGGGGGTGTAGAGTCTAGAGGGGGTCGAGAATCACTAAAAACGCGCTCCGGTGGATAGTTTTTCGAGATATACGTTTAATTAATTTTGGTAATTTAGACTAATAAGCTGATAAGGTTTTTAAACTGCTTTTTACTCCTTATTTGTTCCACTGTACATTTTTCTATCTTCAGAATCATTTAAAAATTATTTTGTATTAACTGAGTAATAATTTTTTCATTAATTCTAATCATGTCATATTACTTTTATTTATTTGAATTCAAAACTTTGTTAATTGCAGATGCAAACAATGGATGAGGATTGTGAATTTGGTGTGAGTTTGATGAAAGCTCCTGAGTAATGTGTCTTCCTCTTCAACAAATTAAGTGAAATTAAAAGTCCTTCATTAGTATCTTCTGCTGTGAATTTCAGAAGCAAGCTGTTCGTTTCGGAAATTTTGTTCCTCCCAGCATTTAAAATTTGTTAATATAACTTATCTTGATGAAAGCTCCTGAGTAATGTGTCTTCCTCCTCAACAAATTAAGTGAAATTAAAAGTCCTTCATTAGTATCTTCTGCTGTGAATTTCAGAAGTAAGCTGTTTGTTTCGGCATTGTGTTCCACCCAGCATTTAGAATGTTTTAATATATCTTATTTTGAGGACAGCTGCTCAATAATTTGCCGGCTTCTTCCACAAAAAAATGAAATTTAAAGTCCTTCATAGGTATCACCTGCCGTCAATTCCAAAAGCAAGTTCTTCATTTCTACTCTGTGTTTTTCATACAGACTTTGTCATATCTGTATTTTTTGTACAAGTCCTTTCAAGATTTGTATTGTTGCCATGTTTACCCCTTTCGGCAATATCTCATGAAAGTTTCTGATCGTCGCTGTGTCACATAGCTTTTATCCATTGTACATGTGTCTTGTTATGAAGACTTTTCTCATCTTATGGTAAGTATAGTCTCTTTTTAATTTTAATCTAAATATATAATTAAATAATTTTAAGTTTTCTATTCTGAAGCATATTGTGGCAGCATATTTTATTGTGTTGTACTTTAGGAAAGTTCTACATGTAAAAGGTCAAACATAAATATTCGCACATACGGAGGAGACTGGAGTGGCTAAAGCGCCCCTAAAGTCGGAGCATTAGATGTGAAAAGCTTTAAAAATCAAAGTTTGTTGCCATAGATTTAAAATATTTTATTTTTTTAATTTGTATTCAAACTTTTTCTAAAATAATCAAAAGAAATATGTTGGTCTTCAACTAAATAGTGTATGAAGTGCAGTTGAACTTGGTTCAGAGTTGGCAAGTTTTTGATGCATGACAGTTTTTGACGGTTTTAACCATGGTTTAAACTGTCACATCAAAAACCTTAAATATTGCACTTTAAAATACATGCAAATTACATATATTAATTAATTTTAATACAATTACAAATATTAATTGATTGTTATTGATTATTAATATTAATCTACTACAAATATTGACTGCAGTAAAAATACTAATTGATCTCTTCAAAATTGCACACATTGTGAAATATTGTAATATTAACTTTTAAGAAAAATTGTAAACATCTTTTATACATTTTTTTATCAAGCATGTTGTCTAGAAACAGAAAACAGAATGGAAAAGTAGTTTTATTACATATCTAATACGTTCAAAACATCATTCTTGCTGTTATAACATTAAAATTCTAAATTAATCTATCTGCATCAAAAATTGGGACTGTCCTTAAAATTTTCCATGGCTTTAAGTTTCCCACATATAAAATACCAATACCATTTTGTGATAAATTTCAATGCTGCATTACATTTAATACATTGGTTACATTCAATAAATTGGTAGTCTGTATTGAATGGGAAACTTTAGTATACTGATAATTAAAGATGTTGATCTTTATTTCATTTTATTTTAATGACTGAAATTATTATGTTATTTGTTTTTGCTTGAAACCCTTTCAATTTAGGTATTTAGATTAAATCAAAATAAGTTTAACATTTGCTTCTACAGGAAATGTTTAGCCATACTTGAGTTTGAAAATTTTGAAAGACTGCTCAACATTATTTATATAATAACTCTCCCTCCAAATCATATGTATATATACTACTGAATAAATTAAATTTTAAAATTTTTATCCTATAAATGGTATTTATTTATTTATACAAAGAAATGCACACTACAGACAATTATTAATGAGCCCAATAATTGTCATTTGTTGAGAAATAACTGTCAGTTTTCAATATAATAATTATTTTTCAATATAATTAACTTTAATTATGTATTTAGTTTAATGCAAAATGAAAATATACTGCACAATTAGTTTACATATTGTTCTCTTTCTTTTATGGATTAGTTTTTGACGGTTTAAACCAGTTTTCGACGCTTGTCATGTCAAAAACCAGTTTTTGACGTCAAAAACCCAACCCTGACTTGGTTACAATATCACTGGATAGATCAGATAATTATTAATGACATATTAGTGCATACAGCACTGAACTGGGAGGTGGAAGGTGCCTGGTTCAAAATCAAGTTGCGTACAGCAATCTAACCATGCATTCAGAGTTTTCCATGGTTTTCTCCCAAAACTTGCTTAGACCCTCTTTAAAAGATCCTCATGGAGGCCACTCCACTCCTCGGCCTAGAGCACATGAATAGCTAATCAACCATAACCCCACAAACCAAACCAATGACTTTATAATGAGTTATGTTGATACTAGACTGTATTCCATGGACAAGTGGTACAGAATATTTTGACGTTATAAAAGAGTTATAATTACAATCGAGGTCATTATAACTAAGTTCATTACCAAAAATTTTTATTAACTAATTATAGAGGCAGCCAAAGAAAATGCGCTTTATGGAAAATAAATTACAAATATTTTTTAAAAAAGTAAACACACAGAAAAAATTAAGAATAGTGTATTGAAATTAAATAAACAATAAACTTTGTAATTACTCGCATGGCCTTTAAAAAAGATATGCATGTTTCGAAAGCAACAAATGAGTGGTTTCTTCATCAGTATCTAATAACCATACAAACCGATCATAGTCCCACCTTAGCTACGAGCCTGCAGTGCGCATTGAATTAAATGATTCTGTTATACATATTTTTCGCAGACCTAAAAAAAGTATCTTTTTCCACCTCTGAAGGATGAGTTTCTTCAACTTTTTGTCTGATTTCAGCCTTTTTTTATGTTGGACATCAATTATGGAAATGTTACAAAGGTTCACGAAATGAATAACTGTAAAATTTCCCACATTTTAAAAGTTGCAAAATGAGTGGCATAAAAAGGCATTTATCTATAAATATTCTCTTACATCTGAAAGGGAAATACTGCAACTGAATCATCCACAGTCAATAAAAAATTTTTGTCTAATTCTAAATTTTCCAATACCCTTGATGGTGTCTTCAAACTTTGTAAACTAAAAATATAATATAAATCATTCAGTCAGGATTTAATTTTCTTTTTCTAATTGATACTTACTGGATAGAAAATATAGTTATTAAAACATCTTTCACGTTTATGTCATATACAAATAGAATCACCTATGAAAATATTTTGCTTGTATGTGTCAGTCTATTTGCTTTTTTGCCAATTTAACCCCAGTCCCGTGTTCTAATTTACTAAGGGGAGAAAAAAGGAAATCTCGAAATTTAAAGTGTATATTTAAATTAATCCAATTTTGATATGATAACATCTTCTTTTATATTGAGATACTATTTCAACACCATCCTCATTAGTATTTTTTCCCGAAATTGTGTGATTTAGCAATAAAGTACATACAATTTCTTGTTCTCCAACCATGTGTTGTTTTCCTTGAATAACTTAAAATAATAGTCTATGTATTAGTACATGTATAATTACAGTACTATAGTAATTAGTTTTTTCCAGGTATTATGTAATTAGTTTATTACAGTATTGTGTTTGTGTGATGTCTGCGACAAGTTCTATTAATCGTAACTAAGGATTTTTTTTTTTTTTTTTAAGTAAGAAAAAAGTTTTTTTACACACACAGCTGTTCACCTTCACCATTATTTCATTTAGTTTTGATTAGTCGCAAACATGATTACAGAATATGCCCAATACTCTGAAATCCCCCATGTATAAATAAGATTTGCATTGTATATTTATAGATATTCTGAGATGCTGTGTATGAACTTCCAAATGCATCTGTGTAATTTTTTATAAGGAAATTCTGTATTTTTGGTATTTTATTCTTGTCAATAATAATAAAACATGATGTTTACTGTTATAAATAGCTCTTTTCATAACAGTGTCTGTTGGTAAAGTTTTGTATGCTTCTTAATTTCAATCAATGATTTGTTATATGTATGTATTAGATATTGGCTATATGTAAAAATGTCAGTAAATAAAGATTTGTCTGTCTTTTTAAATCTGCAGTTTTGTATTGTATTTATTACTTTTTCACATTTAATTGTTGGTAAATAATATTTAAGATCCTAAAGTATGCTTCCACCAAGAATACTAATATAAGATCTATAAGATTTTGAAGTAGAGTTCATCAGCGGTAATTGTCTCCATTTTGTTAATGTTAAGGGCAGGAAAGAGATAAAGCATTATTAATAGCTTTTCAATACATAACATCACACATTCAAATGCACTATAATTAAAAAATGTGCTGAATTGTATTGCATTTATTAGATTTCTTGTAAGTTATTTAAACAATTTTTTAAAATGTAAGTATTTAATTATTTAAAAAAATACTTTTATTTTGAACTGAAGTATAATTGCTGTTTAAATATCGCTATTTAAAAATTAGCACAAAAATTAACTTGGATAAAAAAATTGTCTTCACTGGTGAATGCTGGAAAAGCAAGTGCCCGGCTGTTTTTTTTTTTTTTTTTTTTTGGGGGGGGGGGGGGGGAGATTGTTGATCATTTTAGTAAGATTGCATTTTATTATTTTTCTTATGAAATGCGGTGTCATATCATCTTTATTTAAGTAATACGCTCATTAGTAATACCGCGAAAGTCGAGTATAAAAAGGAAGTATGGGGAAAGAGAACTCGCGTTTCAATAGCTCACTCACTCAAGGTAGCAAGCAGACGACCAGAAACCAAAACCGCCGAAATAGTTCGGTACCACCTCGCTATGAAGCGAAGTGGCGCTAGTAGCGATGATTTCGGCGACCGGAATGTAACACTGAGTGCACATGCTTACCGTATATGTGCTTTGGCGTGGACTAATTAAGCAGTTCTAGTGGCAGAAGTCTCCGGATTTTCGAGGTGCGGGTGTATTTACGCTCACCACACCACGTGGTTTGCGAAGACATAACCCCGCCTCTCTCTTATCTCTAATCGAATTACATACATTTATGAACATGACCTGCATCCTACCTGGGGCTACAAAGGCGTGGGGACACGTGTACACTCTAAAAAGAACACAGAATCAAGGATCTGGTATCTGGCAATTAACTAAAAAAATAAAACATAGCTCCAGAGCGCGGGTGGCAAGTAAGACAGGAAAGCAAAACTTACAGTGAAAGTACCCGCTTGAACAATACCCAAACTAGTAAAACCCAAATTACCTTTTTATTGATTACATATATATATATATGTAATGTATAAAAAGGTAATTTGGGTTTTACTAGTTTGGGTATTGTTCAAGTGGTACTTTCACTGTAAGTTTTGCTTTCCTGTCATACTTTCCACGCGCGCTCTGGAGCTATGTTTTATTTATTTTGTTATTTGTCAGACATCAGGCCGTCGATTCTGAGTTCTTTAGAGTGTACACGTGTCACCACGCCTTTGTAATCCCGGATGCGGGTCATGTTGGTAAATGTTTGTGATTCGATTAGAGATAAGAGAGAGGCGGAGTTGGCGGATGTCATTCCGGACCACGTGGTATGATGAGCGTAAATACACCCGCACTTCGAAAATCGAGAGACTTCTGCCACTGGAACTGCTTAATTAGTCCACGCTGATTTTTGTACCCGTCTTCCCTTCCCTCTTCTCACTCTATATTGTAACTTAAATGTAATATTAAATAAACCATATTATCTGCCTTAACTCTGGAACTTTACTGGAATATCTGACGTCTCATATATATATATATATATATGCATATGTGTGTGTGTGTGGCACGCATACATGGACTTTCATTTAAAATGACTTTTGCCCCCCCCCAGTTTCGAAGCCCAAGTTACGCCCATGCCAAAAATATATAGACAACCTGTGTTAAAAGTTAATTGAAGAACTGATCTCCAAATTTGCATGTTTCAAGGTCATGTACTGGTCATTCAACAGCTTTTTGTGATAAAAGCGAAGCTCTTTCTTTCTTCAACTGATTGTAAAGATGCCGCAAGTTGTAGATATTGCAAGAAAACTTGGACACAGTAGGGCTGCTATTTATCGAATTCTGTCAAAAGGTGACAATTTGAAAGCAAAATCTCGCACTGGGCGACCAAAGAAAACAACTAAACGGCAAGACAAAGAGATCTTCAGGTTAGCTTCAACCCTGAACTTGTTTGTACGGTCAATTTCTAGAGAAGTGGCCATTCCAGTATCAAAATCCACGGTGCATCGATGGCTGCAGGTAAGTACATTGCTTGCTTATAGCAAAATGCTTCGTTCACCAAACTTTACAAAAAGACGATCGTGTTCAGTGGGCTCGAAAGCATATGAACTGGACAGATGAATAGTTGAGTGTTCTGTTCAGTGATGAAAAGAAGTTCAATTTAGATGGCCCCAATGGATAGGCATATTATTGGCACGATATTCGCAAAGAACTGCAAACTTTTTTCAGCAGACAGCAAGGAGGGGGTTCACTCATGGTATGGGGAACATTTTCCTATTATGGAACTACCGATATTGTTTTTTTAAAAGGTCGTCAGTGTTCCGGAGACTACCAGAAAATGCTTAAAGTACAGTTTCTCCCATTTAGAAAGTTTCCAGGGCGGACAAATGGATATACCAGCAAGACAATTTCTCCATTCACGTCCCAAACTCCACAATGCAGTGGTTTAGACGACACCATACACCAAGTAGCTGTTATGGACTGGCCAGCCTTAAGTCCTGACCTGAACTCAGTGGAGAACCTTTGGGGAATATTAGCTAGAGACGTATATGCTAATGGGCGTCAATTTGAAACAGTTCAAGATCTAAAGCTGCAAATTGAAAGAAGTTGGTTTTCTCTAAAGCCAGAATCTCTTCAAACTCTTATTTCGAGTATGCCTGATTGAGTTTTAGAAGTAATTAGAGAAAATGGCTCAAAAATTTGAATGTTAAGGAAAAAAAATGAGTTGTCTATAAACTTTTGGGTCACCAAATTTTCCTTTTTGGTTTATATCGCAAAGTCTGTGACATTATATTTGTATGTAGTATTATTATTGTCTTGATGTTAATTATCATTAAAATTGCTTTTTGAAATATGACTCATCTTTTTCAAATGAAAATCTTTTTAAAATGAAAAAAAAAAAAAACCTGTTGTCTATAAACTTTTGGTACGCACTGTAATATATATATATATATATATATCAAATCTGAGTTCAATCGAATTGACCGTTTAAATGCTAGCGCACTATCAAGAATTTCCATTCATAGGCCATAATGTAAAAGAAATCTTTTTCGTAGCCCTTTAAGAAAACTGTAAGTCCGCTAACAGACCATAACAAACGAAGGAAGAATTCCGAAGAGATAACCACTAAAAAATGGTCCGGGCACACACTGAAAATGTGCGAACGGAATGATATTACCAGTGCCTTACCCCTTCCGCAACTCCATTCGTTTCTGTTCTTAGAGAGTGGTCCAGAAGGGCATTTCTCCGATCGTACGTGCGATCGAGAAAAGTCCTGATGTTTTATAAATGATAAGCTAAGCGTATTTAATAATAGTGTGTGTGCGGTGGTGGTGGGGGGGGGAGAGAAAAAACTCACGTTTTAAATTCGGAAAAATATAGGAGTGTCCTTAATATATTCTTAAAATTTAACTTGTTTGTGTGCTTATTTTTTAGCTTTTTCCTTCAAGGGTTCACGTACTCTTGTGCTCAAATAGACGAGCCGCCACTGCTAAGACAGGTGTGCGGTAGATAGCGGAAGTGTGAAAGCCGAGGGTTCTGGTCCACCGCTGGCTGTCGATCGAACGGTCTGGAGTTTTGGATGGATTTCTCCAGATGTCACGGGAATACGCGTTAGAACCCATTAAAAGTCCTCCGTCCAAAAAAACGCCCTTCTTAGGCAGATTTGCCTTGACACAATCCACTAAAAACTACCTTATCTGGGAATCGCAACCGGGACCTTTAAGCTACGAGTCAACGGGGATCCTACTTTGCCACACAAGTCGTAGAAAAAACTGTTTAACCGACTCGAAAAAAAAATAATTAGGGGGCCTCCACTCCTTTGTTGCTCCAAGGTCCTGAACACAACTCTACAACTCTAAATCCGGCAATGTGCAGTAGCGGAAATGCTGAGAGTGTTCGTGAAGATGTATTTCGGATTTGTGTGCTTGCCCCGAAGCCGCTTATAAATCCACTTCAGAAGGAAAAACACAAGGGGGTGCCCTCCGTGGGGGTCTTTCTAAGGGGTGCTAACCCGTATTTACGCTAGTTTCGGAGAAAACCTAGGAAAACTACGAACTGTTAGGTTGACAGCCGCGCGATGGGACCCGAACACGGGACCTTCACACTTCGGCCGTCTACCATTTTCAGTGACAAAACCACTGTGCCATGGTGAAACTAACATGATGAGATAAACCCTTATTTATATTTAGTCAACATGTACAAAAGAATTAGCTCTTACCTTGTGCATAGAATTATCCATGTAAAATACGCCACTACTAAGAACACAGCCAGAGTAACAAGAGCAACTGTCTCTAATGTCGAGCTTTTAACTTTTTGGTAGTATATAGCACCTTCTGCACAGAGCCAAAAGGTTGCAATGCCTAATGGTGTCAGAAAAGCAAAGCAAGTAAAGTCTCCTATGAAATTTCTTCGCTCTGTTTGCATTTCAGGTTGTTTGAGCCAGTCCAAGCAACCCTGTAAAATTCGAGTTCATATTTTATGAATTAGATAATTCTTTGTCTTTATTCATGAACTAAGTTTTTATATGTCATTACTATTTAATTCATTATGCATAGTATGTGTCTGACTAGGGAGATACTCCCAATGATCATCAGATGTCAGTTTTGTAATTTATTCTTTTCAGTACTGTACATTTTTTTATGTATCCTGCGAAATTTCTGCTGAAAGAAAATTAGTAAAAAGAGGGAAGTGATTTGTTGTGTTGATGGACAGAAAACCTGATGAAACATGATCTTGATTGAAGATCTCCACCAGAATTTCATGTCATTATTAGACTTTTTGTATACGGCTCTGACAATAAAATGATAATATAATTATAAATAATAATGATAATATTTTCGGTTGTGTCTTCAAACTTCTAACAGCCATTAAATTAACAGCTTATTTATTTATTTATTCAAACAAATACATTTTAAAAACTAAGTATACCAAACATTATAAACACTATAAACATTTTAATTTTTTTATTTTGCTTTCACTCTTTGAAGTAACTAACTTAAGGAATTATATTTACAATGAAATTCTGATCAGCTTCATGCAAAACTTCATATTTACTTTCGTAATGTCTTATTTATTTAGTGGGCATGCTATTAGAAAATAAGTAATGCTGTAACAGGTGTTCCCCACCTGAGCAGCCAAACTCCAGGACTGCAGCGGCAAAATAAAAGCAGTGACGCTTCCGCCAGGGAATCGTTGTAGTTCGTAGAAGAGTAGCGAGGCTAAGATGGAGTGAGCTATGGCTGTTGTTCTTTTTATGTGTAATCCGTGCAGTGTTTGTTTTTTTTTAATAAAATGTTTTTGTGTAAGTGAGATGCGAGTCTCTTCTGTCATTTTGGGAGTTCGTGTCGTCTTACAATTTGGCGCCCAACGTAAAAGGCCGTGGAATGGATATAACGTTTGGATTTAGCTGGATGAAGTAGAACGTTGTTTTCGTTTTCGTCTGCTGTTAAATGAGTTAAGTACTCTAAAGTTATTTTGTAAATAGTATCTATTTGTATATTTTAATATGTTTTGGCAATCCTTTTGCCTGATTATGTTTTTAAGAACAATTTCGTTTGGATTTTGTGTTTTGTATGTGCATAGAAATTTGTTGGCGGTTTCCCGCCCAAACTGGCTGTAGAGGTAAATAGCGTATAAAAGAATGTTTAATTAGTATTTTGGGTATAATTTGGTGCATAAAGCGAAAATAATATTCTAAATCATATTTTGGCAAAACCGTTGCCTGGCGGATATAGTTGGCAAATCTGTTTGCTTGAAAAGTTTTAAAACAAACAAAAATGGTCCTAACTGACTGTGAATAGAGAAAAGTCACCCAGACTTTTGATAGAATATTAATTTCTGAAACGAAACTCTGTGTAGAGTTGTGTGCACTAAAATTGTTGGAATGCCCATAAAAGTGGAAATTTATGCTAGTTAAACTGAAATATATGTTCTAGATTGATTGTGTGATAGCTAGTTATGTTCTTGTATATGTATATATCGGATTTTGCAGTTTGATGTTTTGTTTTAGTAGTGATGAATAGCATTAATTTGGTTTGATGAGTAAGATTAGTTTTGATTTTGTAAAAATAGTTTTGTTTCATTTTGTTCAGAAAATGGTATTGTTTTGAATTTGTTTATGATTAATTTTGGTTTAATTCTAATTTGATGAAAATTTGAAATTGGCAGAATTGTATTTTTGGTTTGTTGTTGCTTAGTAGTAAGTAGTGGTATTGGTGGCCCTAATCAATTAAATTGTTGCATTTTAGTTACTATTTTGAAAGTTATGGATAATTCTTGTTTAAGCGAAGTTCAGGTCTAATGGCATCGGTGTGAATGTCGCTCAGGTTAGGTTTTGTTTCTGCTCACTCCTGAGAAAGCCTGAAAATTAAATTATCTAAGCCTTTCTGTCAGTAAATATAAAAAACCGTAACTCAATAAATTCTATTTGTGCTCCTGTGATACAATGGCTTACCTCGGAAAAGGCCGAAAAGATGACCTACGACTCCTCGCCCTAGAACTGGGTTTGGAGGAGGTGGAAAACCTTAAAGTGCCCCAATTAAAGAAACTGATAACCGATTCAAAAGAATATGATGAAGAATTAACAAAAAACATGTTGACATCCATAATTGAGGAGCGCGTAAGAAGAGAAAAGTTAGCTGATACGGAGTTGGTGGAAAGGAGAGGAAGAGAAACAAGCCAGAGAACGAGCCCTAGAGGAAGAGAAACAAGCCAGAGAACAAACTTTTGAGCTAGAAAAGCTGAGACTGCAACTTGAGATTCAAAAATCCTCCCAGTCAAACCTTGCATCTACCACTTCTTCAGCTCTTGAGCCGGAACAGCCCAAGGTGGATCTGAAGGGGATCTTACCCAAGTTTGATCCAAAAGAAGATGACATGGCGCTATACCTAAGTTTATTTGAACGGCAGTTAACATTTTTGAAGGTTCCGGAGACTACCTGGGTCCCCTACCTGATTGGTTCCCTCCCGCCGGAAGTCGGCAGAATGGTCGTTCGGGAACCTGAGGAAGAATGCAAAGACTACCAGAAGGTCAAGGGCCTACTTCTTAAGCGTTTCAAACTCTCTGCTGAAAGGTTTCGACAGCTATTCTCATCTCACCGCAAGAATCCCACCTGCACCTGGCGAGACTTCTACTTCGAATTAGATGGCTACTTAGATGGTTGGTTAACAGAATTAGACATCACCACCTTCGACAAACTTAGAGACCTTGTCCTCACAGACCAAATAAAACGACGAGTTCCCCCTGAAGTGAAAGAACACTTTCTCGACTCTTGGCCCGATCTAAACACTCCCTTAGAACTTGTGGAAAAGCTTGATGCTTACGATAACACCAGACTAAGCCACAAAAAATACAACGCACCACCAATGCAAAAGAAACCTTACCCCGCCAAAGAGGAAACTTCAAGAAATGCTCTAAACAAGAAACCAGGCAAACAACTGCCTAAATCCGAAAAACTCAACGCTGGTGAAAAACAGGAGCGTCCAGCTCTGACTTGTTATGGTTGCGGTAAGCCTGGAGTTGTCAGAGCTAAGTGTCCAGTTTGCACTCCAACGCCAAACCTTGCCTCCGCCAACTTTGGACCAGGGCTGGGGAGTAGCGCGCTACAAGTAGCGAAACTACAGTAGTCGCTACATTTTTTTATAGTTTGTAGTGTAGCGCGCTACTTTTTTTAAAAAGTAGTGTAGTGTGTAGCGCGCTACAAAAAATCTGTAGTTTGTAGCGCGTTTTTCAAGCTACTTTTTTAGCTACTTTTGCTGCGCCATCACTTCCGGCGATTGATCACGTGGTGCAATTGCTCGTTTTTCTGACTATAAGCTTAGCACTGGAACTGGAACGGATGCTTCAAGAACACACAATCCCTCCGCCACCCCTCCCCATGAGGGGATGGGGGGGGACTCGTTAATTGCGAGGACCGACTATATATCATGTCCGATTTGAAAAGATAGCGCCTAACAGGAAGTTCACTGAAACTGGACACTAACTGATTGTCAATCCTGATACGGGCAAGTGGACATTACACTGTATTTATGGGTGCAATAAAAAAAAAGACCAAAGAAAATTAATTATGTTACAAAAGCATACGATTTACAGATATGTGAAATTCCTTTTCGAAAGCAAAAAATACTCCCTTTTATGCACAAAAATAAATATTTTCAAAATTCAAATCTTATATGTATTCTAAATTTCAAAAATGTCAATTTTTATGGTCTGAAGTTGATTCATCTGGGGAGTGCACATGCCCCCTCTGGATCCGCCAATGGGCCTTGCCTTAATATGAAGTTAAATGCTGCTACTTTTTCTTTTACACTCTCAGTCAGACTAGACATCAATGCAAATGGAAGCTCTGTTCGGATTTTTCTCTGACGTTCCCTACAGGGGCGTAGCCAGAAATTTTTCATGGAGGGGGGGGGGTTACGACTACTACAACTCATATATATCTATACGTGTGTGTGATAATGTAATGAAGAATATACAATTTGTATGGCAAAAATTTCCTCATGGGGGGGGGATTATGACCCCCTAACCCCCCTTGGCTACGCCCCTGCGTTCCCAGATTATCACACTGGTAAGGGGGGGGTAATACCCCGGGTCCCCAAATATCCCAATAATATAGATTAAAAATTCACATACACTGAAATAATAATAAAAATAAAACAATTTCCTCTGTAACAGTTATTGTCCGTCACTAGATCAACTAGGAGACATTGTTTGGATGGAGAACACGATTTGATCAAAGTACAGTAAATTGAAATGCCATTTTTTACCCCGAGTACCAGTGCCTTGTGTTTTATGTTTTAAAGAAGAAAGAAAATTACAAATTTTTTGTAGGTCCAGGAAAATTTTCGCAGGAAAAGCACGCTAAACTTGAGCGCTTTCTAGAAATAACCATCCCAGACAGTGCCATATTTAAAGGTGTGGAGGCCCTGGGGCAACAAAGGAGTGGTGGCCCCTGATTATTTTTCAAACAAGTCAAGAATTTTTTCGACGACAAGTGTGGCGAAGTGGGTTCGCCGTTAACCATAGCCTAGAGGTTCAGGGTTCGATTTCCGAGTTCGATATTCGTTAGGAAATTTTATGTAAAGATGTCTATTATGCAGGCCCGTGCTGGCTCGGGTGGACAGGGAGTCCCCCTGCGCCCTCTACTTAAGGCGCCCTTTGCGCCTTAAGCCAACGAAAGAAATTGCGAAAGAATTGCATTTTCGTGTACAAGGAATTAACGTTGAAGAATTGTTTTAAACTAAAATATTTTTTCCCCTCGAATGCAAGAGGAGGTGGGGCGGAGGGGCCAACTCCCCCTCCCTCCCCCGAGTGAAAAGAAATTAATGTAAAAGATCATATTTTACTACCATAAAATGGATGCATATGTCAATCTTCTAACTAACCGCCCCCTCCCCCGACAAAATTGCATTAATCCACCACTGCTCGAGTGTTCTAGTTTTTAAAATACAAAAATGTAGATTTACTACATTATTACGAAGAAGAATGAAATGTACAAAAAGTTTAACATTATAAATATCTATTAACTGTAATATTCCCTTTACTCGATTTCTACCTGGATGAACAGAGGCATAGCTAGGACTTTCTGCGCCCAGGGACAACATGAGATTTTGCGCTCCCTTCTATTTGTCAAAATGCAGTTAGGTTAGCTTTTATGTACAATTTCGCAACCCTTATGTGCTGCGCCCAGGGACAAATTCCCCACCTTGCTCCCCTCTGGCTACGCTACTGTGGATGAAGGACTAACAGTCTGTGATTTCTGAATGGCATCGATCCTCAATCTGCTTATAAGTTAATGGATTTTTTGGGTTGTCGATGGTAAAATAATGTCTAAAAATATTCGCGACATTTCAGATTGATAGAGTAATTTTCTTTGTTTTTCACAAAGTCGTAGCTAGGTGTCATGAGGGCCCAGTGACGTATTATTGCAATTTTGTGTGTGTGTGGGGGGGGGGGGAGGTTAGTTGGAAGATTCACACACATCCATTTTATGAAAGTAAAATAGGATATTTTACATTGTTTTTTCTCGGGAGAGGCGCCCCCGAGGGGGACCTCTCCCGAGTACCCCCCTTTAATCCTTCCTTGTGAGGGTCATTGTCAAGATTTGAATTTTGTAACTCTAAATTCAAAGACTTCTTCTTACTTACTTGCAGGAAAAGACTACCAAGTGCCCCTGGCACCTGCCAACCTGGCCAGCTCCTAGCTACGGCACTGATTTTGCAAATTAATATTATGAAAGGTCTCCCTCGCCCCCTCCAAATAAAATAAAATAAAATGGAAATGTCATTTTCCCAGAAACTTGAAAGCAATGGCCTTGCTAAGGGGGGGGGGCACCAGTTGCTCCCCTTAAATCTTTGATTCGCTGATTGGCGCAGCGCATACAACGCAAACTTTTTTTTACCCCTGTACCTAATTAAGCCTTATAATTTTTTAACCTTCAAAAAAGAAGTAGTGTGCCTTTCTAAAGACAACAGCTTGGCTAGTCGAGCTCTTAAAAAAAAAAAAATCCTATTTAGTAATATTATCATTGAACAAACTTTACAAGTTAGTAATTTTTTCAAAGTAATTTTAACGACGTGTAACGAAACACAAACACACTTATTTTATCCCAGACTTTCATAATTTTACACACCTTTCCCGTTTCAATATGACAAGACCATAGCGTCAAGCAGAGAAAACATATGTTCCCTGAAAAACCATGCTCAATAACAAGATTTCTAAGCACCCGTTTTTCGCTTCCCCATTTCGCGCGCTTTCAGGCAACAAAACGAGATTACCGAGGATCGCAGATAATTGGGAAAATTGGGTCGGGTCTGGCCTGAGTGTCCGGTATCTGTAAACGACCCCTCCCCCCTTCTGATTCGTCAAAAAAAGAAAAAATTCCCACTCCCACTAAATACTAGAACACGGTACATAGAATTAGAATAGGGGAAGACACGGTAGTAGGGGGGCTGTGGGTCTTCTCCACAAACAAAAAAACATCGCTTTAGCTCCAGGACTTGGGCTTACTGATAAGGAAGGACAGGACTTGCAGGGGTTACAGTCACAAGGCACATATTATTTCCTATTACAACTTCCTGGTTTACACCACACCAGTCCACAAAATTACTGAAAGCAATGAAAAGGAATTTAAAAAAACGAACAAACTCGAAGGACACCCCTTGAACCTATAATGAATTCTTCTTTTTTTGTTGGTTTATCCAGCTATTTTCTGAATCTGTGCTGAACCGTGAACTGCACACTCGTTTTCGTTTATTATTGTCTTTAAGAGTTACGTTTAAGTTTCATTTTAACTCGATTAGTGGGACTTCTAAATATACAGTTTTGTGAACTGTGTATAAGTTTCTATGTATGTAAAATTTTATGTTTAAATTTTATTTAATGTATCTAATTACCAAAAAGGGTTAATAATACAAGACCTAATCAAAGAACCGAAGGTATGATTTACTTTTATTTTCTTTCTCTTACTTAGATGTAATATAAAGCAATAAATAGTTGAACATGTATGTGTATTACAAAAATTAATTTTATGCGTGATTTTTTTTTTTCCACGAATCGTGATGAAACCAAAAGTTTATTTTTGTAAAAGTTACCATATTGTATAATCTCGAAGAAAATAGAAACAAATAAGAATGCCAATTTTCTTTTAAAATGATAACCCGGCGCTCTTGGGAAACAGGTCATATTCTGTTCTCATTCAGTATTTTAAACTTTATTGTTCTAAAGTTAAAAGAAATGTTTCAAAATAGCTCCTTTTTAATAATTGCTTTACATTTTCGGAGGGGGCCCTTTGCCCTCCTCAAATACTTCCCTGGTAGTTATTTATTAGAGCAATAGTTTTTCTAATAAGGAAATCAATAGTTTTCTCTAATTAGGATATAAATATTCTTAAATATAAATGTAATGCAAACTGAATCTGTTAGCAAAATTCGTCTCCTAAAAGTAGCGAAGTAGCGACTACATTTCAAAAGTAGTGTAGCTAACTACATTTGTCAAAAAGTAGTTGTAGTTGTAGTTAACTACATTTTTCGAAAAGTAGCTGTAGTTGTAGCGCGCTACAAAAAAAAAGTAGTTTTTCCCACCACTGCTTTGGACACTTCAACCTCCAGAGCCTGTCCACCTCGGAACCCACCGCATGCCTGCTGGTTACCATAAATGGAGTAGTAGGCACCGCCTGCCCAGACAGTGGAGCAAGCCACACAGTAGCTAGTGAAGGACTATACAAGATCCTGAGGAATCAAGGGGTCCAGTTTCAAAAGTCCAATCTACGGATGACTCTTGCTGATGGTAGCCAGACTGACAAAGACGTATACACTACAAGAGTGACAATACAACTCGAAGGACGTACTTTCAAGATGAATCTTATTGCTCTCCCAGAGGCTAAAGGAAATCGTACCCTACTCGGGACAGACTTCTTGAAGAAAGCTAAAGTGGTGTTAAACTTAGGAGACCAAAATTGGTATTACAGGGACAACCCAAGAAAGCGGTTTCCCTTCGTCGAAGGCTACAAAATACCTCCTTCGGCAGAGGAACGAGACGACACTGGTCTCAAAGAAAAAGTCAATATGGCCCCAAAACAAGAGGTCATTGCGGTTGCAGAAGGAGACGTCACCCATACCCCAAAGTGTGACTTCAAACTCTGTGCAGATGAAGGTGAACACTTGACAGAGGGTCAAAAGAAACAACTTGATGCTCTATTGATAGAACATGAAGATACGTTCCGGCCGGGGGGAGAGCCGACTCCCTTTATAGAGCATAGGATCGAGACAGGAAATGCCCCTCCCGTGGCTACTATTCCTTACCGACTATCTCCTGCCAGGAGAGAAGTTCTTAAGAAGGAAATCGATGCCTTGCTTGCGGCAGGAACCATAGAAGAGTGCGATTCTCCATACGCAGCACCTGTAGTCTTGATCCCGAAACCAAATGGAGAGTTTAGATTATGTGTAGACTATCGCAAGTTAAACTCTATCACGAAGCCTGATCCATATCCATTGCCACGCATGGATGATTTGTTGCATAAAGCCAAACAGACTGCCTATATGTCAACTATAGATTTGAAATCGGGGTACCATCAAGTACAAATGTATCCTCCGGACAAGGATAAAACGGCTTTTGTCTGCCAGTATGGGGTCTACCGGTTCACCAGGATGCCTTTTGGCTTGAAGACAGCGCCAGCGACCTTCCAGCGGTTAATGGATCTTTTCAGAAATGGTCTGAAGGTCAATACGCTTGTATACCTGGATGACATCATCGTGTTGTCTTCGACCTTCGAGGAACACATAGAGGACTTACGGCATGTTTTTGAGAGACTCCAAACGTTTAAGTTACATGCAAACCGTGCTAAGTGCCACTTTGCTTGCCATAAAGTTAAGTATTTAGGACATTTCATTACAAGCAAAGGAATAGAAGTGGACCCGGCTAAAGTGGAGGCAATTGCCCGAAGTCCGTAAAGCAGGTTCAAAGTTTCCTACAGACCTGTAGTTGGTACCGCAGATTCATTCCCCAATTCGCAGACCTCTCGAGATCTTTGAGTCAATTGACCAGGAAGCGAGCCACGTGGAAGTGGGGGGAGGATGAACAACAGGCCTTTGAAACCCTGAAAAGGAAGTTGATCTCACCGCCAGTGTTGAGTCAAGTGGACGAATCAAAGCCTTTTGTCATAAGGGCGGATGCATCCGGCTACGCTCTGGGAGCTGTCCTTACCCAAGGACAAGGTCCAGAGGAACACCCGCTCGAATATGCCAGCCGACTTCTACTACCAGCTGAAAAGAACTATTCCACAACGGAAAGAGAGGCCCTAGCAGTTGTTTGGGCATTAGAGAAATTCAGGGGATACGTGGAAGGAGCAGAGATCACGGTGATTACTGACCACCAGCCCTTGAAATGGTTATTAAGTCTAAAATCGCCAACCGGCCGATTAGCAAGATGGGCCCTACAGATTCAGTCGTACAACTTGAAAGTCGACTACTTGCCAGGAAAAGCCAACGTTATTGCAGACTTGCTATCACGTCCTGCATGTGAACACAAGGAGCCATCGGGTGAGATTTGTGCGGTTGCCATTGACCTCCCAGTCCGGAAGCCAAGTGACATCCGGGAGCAGCAACTCAAGGATCCAGATCTGAAAAAGATAATAGACTGTTTCGAGAGTAACACCACAGATGAAAATTATGCCAACTGGACACAGCGGGGATATTTGATGTCCCAGGGAATCCTTTACAGGTATGCACCAGACTCGGAAGCCGAGGAGGCTCAACTAGTCGTCCCTATCCATGAACGAACGAGAGTGCTAAAGGAGTACCACGATTCCCCAACTGCCGGCCACTACGGAGCCGAGGGCACCTTCTACAAAGTGGCCTTGCGATATTACTTCCCTGGAATGCGGAAGTTTATTACCGATTACGTCAAAAATTGTGCCGAGTGTAGCAGATTTAAGCCAAGCAATCAGAAACCTGCAGGTTTATTGAGAACTCCCGCTTATGCCCAACGCTTCGAAACACTCGCCATAGATCTCTTTGGTCCCTTACCAGAGACTGCAGATGGAAAGAAGTGGATTTTCATCGTAGAAGATACGTCGACAAAATGGGTAGAACTTTTTGCTCTGAAAGAGGCGACGGCGAAAGAGTGTGCCATAACTTTGTTTGAAGAGATTTTCCTGAGGTATGGATTAGCCAGACGTGTCATAAGTGATAATGGTCCACAATTCACAAGTGCTGTCCTACAGCAACTGTGTTACCTACTCGAAGTGTCCCAAGTCTTTACACCCGTATATTGGCCCCAGGCCAATCCAGTTGAAAGAAAGAATCGGGATCTAAAACCAAAACTAGCAATGCTTGTTGGTGAGGATCATACGTCATGGTCAGATAAACTTGCGACCATCCGTTTTGCAATGAATACGTCGAAGTGTGATACAACAAATCACACAGCTGCATTTCTCCAATTCGAAAGAGAATTACGAACAATTGATGACGTGCAACATGATGTAAGAGCGGTGATTGACAACGATAATTTCATCGCTGAAATTACACCTTATCTGAAGAAATTCGCCCGGATCTCAACCGAGATCAAAGATCTTGTAGAAAAGAAGCAAGACCAGCACAAAAAGTATGCCGATGAGAGTAGAAGAAGGGCACATAGGTATGAGCCAGGTGATAAAGTATGGGTAAATTTACATCGTTTAAGCAATAAAGCGAAAAAGAAAACAGCTAAGTTTCAACCCTGTAGGGATGGCCCCTATATTGTGATTACCCAACGCTCCCCAACAACCTATGAAGTTGCTAACCCGGAAGCGCCGGATATCCTGCTTGGCACATACCACACTTCTGCTCTCACCCCTTTCAATGAAACTCCTCTTTCTGATGTTGTGCCTGTCGCCCCCCCTAAGGAAGAGGGGACGACCTCCCAAGAGTAGCCCTCCACTGTTCGTCGAAGTGCCAAAAGAGAGACTCAGTTACCATCCAGCTCTTCTGGCCACTCGCCGGGACGTCATCGTGGCCAGGGGGGGAGTCTGTAACATGTGTTCCCCACCTGAGCAGCCAAACTCCAGGACTGCAGCGGCAAAATAAAAGCAGTGACGTTTCCGCCAGGGAATCGTTTTGAGTTCGTAGAGGGTAGCGAGGCTAAGATGGAGTGAGCTATGGCTGTTGTTCTTTTTATGTGTAATCCGTGCGGTGTTTATTTTTTTTTTTTTAATAAAATGTTTTTTGTGTAAGTGAGATGCGAGTCTCTTCTGTCATTTTGGGAGTTCGTGTCGTCTTACATGCTTATATAATACGCTAACGTACGCGATACCAAAATCGACGACATTTCCACGCTGCGAACTGCAAGAGCTAGTTGTAACCATTAGTGCAAAAACAGTAACGCATGTGCAAAAGTCCAAATTAACAGTTCAATGACGTCCAATGGACCAAGCATAGGTCGCGCAGTAACTAGATTACAAAATAACAATAAAGGATACACAAAAATGCAAGATCTTTCGGACTTTTTCACAGCTTTAAAATATCGAATGGACAATACTTGGCGCATTAATCGCCCTTCTAAAAAGTGTCAAAGCACATTTTATCCATTTGCTGTGTCAACATCGGCTTTTATGATGACACCCAAAATGTGTAGCAACCCTAACCTAAATAAATTGAATGACAAATACTGTTAAAACAAAGAAACATGATTTTTATTGAAGTGAGTGCAGAAATTGAGTCAACACTGCACTATAAAGAGCAGTAAAGTATGGGGCTGCTAGTAGTATCCAAAATCTGTCAGATGTGTCATAGAAATGTAACTCATACACATGTTATACAAATGTAAAATGTATGTTCCAGTTACTGAAAAGATTTGGAGACAAGCTTAAAAGTCCAGTGTATATGGAAAGTTCTACTAATCAGTCCAGTTGACTGGACCCAAAAAAATTAATTTTAAGAACAATCTACTATTCACAATTTACAAGCAATAACTTGATTTATAACAGTCAGTCCATTACGAAAGCTTTCTCAGCTACAATACTTTAAATACAATAAAATCCTTCTACAGACTTAAAACAGTGGAAATTTTCAAGCAGAACACGTAACTGCTCCTCAGCATACAGCAATGGAGAATTCACAAACAGCTTTCAAAATAAGCTTTGAAAAACAAGCAAAAGAAACGGTGGTTTTACACAGAACTATACGACTCTGTATGCAGATTGCTCTACAAGCGATGACTCAAAACTGAACTGCTTGGGCGTGCCGTACTCTTCTTGTATAGTCTTTCCGAACTTTTGAGCAATTTCCATGAGATTCCATTTTAAGACCCTCCCCTCCAATCGCGCACCTTGATTGAGTAATACTATACTAATGCTGGAAGCAAATATTTCAGGCCTATTACTGAAATCGCGCGAAATATTGGCAAGCTTGGCGATTTCTTGGTAAAATGTTGTCAAATTTTGAGTGAAAAATAAGCCTTCAGAGCTGAAGTTAGCTAAACGATATCGCAATATTTGGCAAGAAATCGCCAAATCCCACGTTTTTCTATGGTAAACACAAGGGTTCCTATCTCGCGTTCTACTTAACCGATTTACATGAAATAAAATGCAAAATTTAATTATTTGACTCGTAGAATACGAATTTTAGCCTAAATTTCGTCCTAGAAGAGCAGATCACCCCAACATTTCGCAATAATATACACATTTCGTGACAACTGATGCATACTTACAGCAGTTAGAGCACGGACGGCCAGATAGAGAAGCCGAAGTCATAAACCCTTTTCAAGTTTGTTGGAAATTGTTTAGAAATGGATGTGCATAGTGAGTGAGAATCTTTTTCCATGACGTCAAACATACTCTGTATCATACTTACACGATGCCAATAAAAGCTGTGTTCCTTGACTTATCGGGTATGCTGACAAGGAAGTTGCCGGCAAAGCAGTCGCACTTTTCAATTTGTTCACTTCTGAAAGTGTCTCAGCGTTTAGTACCTATGAAATGGAAACAGGAAATGAGAATTTCGGTCGTTAGAGCTTTATAACCTCTGTACTATTGTTCTTGTTGATTTTCAAATCCAAATCCCTTAAACAGAGTTCGTGGTGGATAGCAGACACAAAGTGATAGCCCCCTCTCATAAGCAAATACAGGCTGCTGCGAGTCGCCATTTTTGAGTGAGTGAGATTACACTAACATTCTACCTTGGCTTGATTAGCGCTCATATTGACGCTTTTCAAAGGTATTTACTCTATGAGTAGACGACCGTCTATGCTAACGAATGCATACAACTGACAACCCTTGGACTAGGTCGCATATTTACTAGCCCATTTTTTTTGTTTTTATCAAAGACGTACCAGAGAAGGCTTCCTTTCCAAGGCCAATACCGCTTACGAACACAGGTGCGGCTGTACGAGATCTGCTCCTCGCACCTTACACATGCGCAGTTGAAAGGTGGACAAATGAGTACCGTTTGCTCCGTTGGATAACGCCTTAATCTACCATGCGGGATTTGCGTAATCAAAACTAGCCCGTCACCACACGCTCTCCTTTCACTGATGACCCAGACAACGAACACGCATTCTCCTTCCCGCTTAACTTAAAAAAAATTTTTACGTAATTTATTTTCAAGTTTTTAATTTTGTCAAATATCAGATCAAACTAAAGGTGTGTAATGTTTAACTCCAAATTTAGTGATTTTCACCAAATGTCGTCGAAGTTGGCGCTATTTGATGATGAAGAATGTATTAAATTGTGTTGTCTTCAGAACTAAATGTGTGTGCCAAATATCAGATCAAACTAAAGGTTTGTAATGTTTGAAGCCAAATTTGACGATTTTCACCAAATTTCGCCGAAATTCGCGCTATTGGATGATACAGAATGTATTAAATTGTATTGTCATCATAACTAAAGGTGTGTACCAAATATCAAATCAATCTGTCAACACAAAGGGGGTGAAATTTAAAATACGAAATTTGACCCAAACAAACAGGGCAAGCTAAATAAAACCGTTTGAAAAGATGATCTGGCAACACTTTATAAAAGGAGCATTGAATGTAGCAAATTATCGATGTCAAAACATTGAAATTATTTATCTTCAAATATCGGATATACTCATGCATAATATATCCGTACATGAATTATGTTCATTTTCCCTACGAGAGATGACTAACAGGGAATGCAAGACATTTTGCACGGCAAAGGCAAAAATAAGGACATTCTTACGTTTTCTTGGTACGTAATTTAGATTGCAGGACAAGACGTGAGAAAAAAGGACTGTCCTGCAAAATGCAGGACATCTGGTAACCCTACATTGTCCTATTGTTCTGCATTGTTGGAACCTCAGTTGAAGTTTTTTACTGGGGTCATTTTGCAAATATCATGATTGGTTCTTCGACTGTCGATTTACATCAAGCCCTCGGTCGAACGCTCCAGTGGTATTCATTTGCTATTCAAATGGTATATACAGGGTGTCCAGCCTTAATGTGACCCAATAGCTAATTCCCGAACCGTTCGGTTTAGATATGCACTTCCAATTTAAAAAATGTTTTAAAAAAGGTAAAGAATGTTTTTACGTGCTTTTCCAACCAAAAAACCCATTTAGAAAAAAATTACAAAAATTAAATTTTTATACGGTCCCCAGGTCCTATCCCTTATATTTAGGAAAAGATGCAGTACACAAAAACAAAGTAAACACAAAAAGTTTCATTTTATTACGATAAAAACTGACCAAGTTATGCAACTTTGAAAATCATACATTTCATCCATTTTCTCGGCCGATTTCAAGAAGCTATTAAGGGACCGTCTCCAAAGTGAAATTAATTGGAACTCTGCCAGGAAACATTCGCTCTTGCACGTCACTCTTATGTAAATCGTTTTTAAATTTAAAAGTACACACATTACGTTAATATTACAATAACTGAGTACTTAAGAAACAAAATTTATTCTGTGTACGTGTAAAACATAGATAAAATAAAATATTTTGGACGAAGAAAACTTTTCAAAAGCAGTTCCAAAAAAATAGACTTATTTGCCTGCGGCTTCAGACTGATTTGCTGCGGTACTGATCATGGCGAACGTCAAAAATCTGTTGTGTAGTCGCTTGCAATTGCATTCAGCCGTATTCTAATATTACGAATTCTAGTATGGGAGAACGAGATGTATACAACTGGTCTCCAGGCATTAGCTCCTGCTTCAGGACTGGACGATAAGGAAATGCACCGTACGTATGTAATATGTTCCACACCGTCGATTTTGAGTAGGAACAAGCCTTGCTAATATCCTAGACACTACCTTCAGGATGAGCCAGGGCATATCCTAGAACATCCTCAGCCGGTATCCGCAAGCTTGAAGGTGTGGCACGAGACAAGGGAATACGTCTATGACAACTCCCAGTTCTATACAAGCGTTGAACAGCACGGGCAATTGTACAATAAGATAGATGTCTTCGACTGGGAAATTTAATGGCATAAAGTCTTGCCGCCTCTCTCTTATTTCGATTACACTGCCCATACAACAGTACCATTTCGCAGTATTCTTCATTTGTATACATCTCGTTCTCCTGTACTAGAATTCGTAATATTAGAATACGACTGTATGCAGTTGCAAGCGACTACACAACAGATTTTTAACGTTTGCCATGATCAGTACCGCAGCAAATCAGTCTGAAGCCGCAGGCAAATAAGTCTAAGTTTTTGGAACTGCTTTTGGAAAGTTTTCTTCGTCCAAAATATTTTATTTTATCTATGTTTTACACGTACACAGAATAAATTTTGTTTCTTAATTACTCAGTTATTGTAATATTAACGTAATGTATGTACTTTTAAATTTAAAAACGATTTACATAAGAGTGACGTGCAAGAGCGAATGTTTCCTGGCAGAGTTCCAATTAATTTCACTTTGGAGACGGTCCCTTACTAGCTTCTTGAAATCGCCGAGAAAATGGATGAAATGTATGATTTTCAAAGTTCCATAACTTGGTCAGTTTTTATAGTAATAAAATGAAACTTTTTGTGTTTACTTTGTTTTTGTGTACTGCATCTTTTCCTAAATATAAGGGATAGGACCTGGGGACCGTATAAAAATTTAATTTTTGTAATTTTTTTTCTAAATGGGTTTTTTGGTTCGAAAAGCACGTAAAAACATTCTTTACCTTTTTTAAAACATTTTTCAAATTGGAAGTGCATATTTAAACCGAATGGTTCGGGAATTAGCTATTGGGTCACATTAAGGCTGGACACCCTGTATATACCATTGAAGTGTTCGACCAAGAGTTTGCTGAGAAACAGCTGTCGAAGTAGAAGGTGACTATGGGTGTAAAAGAATTAGTAGGAATGAGCTCAAGATGAAAAATAGGCCTGACCCGCCTCACGAAACAGATGCAGGCTTTCTCTCGTCTTGCAATTTCCCTGTATGATAATGTTAAAGACGTCTGTCTTGTCTCGCTTTACAAGTATAAATTGTCTCATCTCGTCTGGCATCCACCGGGGCCTTCGCAATTAGTAACGGGCCTGCGCGTGTATTTTGATGAGCCATCCAAAGAGGCCTACGGATGCTCGAGTCTTCGAGTCAGGCATTTCTTAAGCTTCCCAGTGCTTTCAAACGTTATTTAATGTAGTTTTAAGTAGTAATTATGTTACTAATTCAAGTACGAACTCATGATTAATTAATACACATTTACATAAAGAAAATAGATGCATATAATTTGAGGGAAAAACAAAGTAGCGCTTACTCTCACGATTCACGATTGCTTATTTTAGTTTCACAAGTGGATATTTAATATACTTTAAAATAACTAAATGCACAAGACATTTTTTATAATGAATATTTCATGAACGTAGTCGTATTTCCTACGTTATTTTAAACAATTCAAGATTAATCTTTAACAAATGATGTGTTAAGCGCATTTCAGTGTTTTCGGGATATCCTGTATATTGGAGAAAATTGATAAAATACGCTCTATAGCGCGATCCCTGAATTAATTATTTTTTAA